>VWZO01010066.1:0-69812 GCA_013396975.1 Bucco capensis
TCCATAGCTTTCTGTGCCACAACATCTTGGAAAACCATCTTCCCAGCTTATCTAATGCTATAAAAATGAGGGGTTTTGAGCTACTGAAGGTAGGTTTCTCCTCATCTGTGAATTTTATTTGGCTGGATCTGATATTCTGATTCACTATTTCCAACTCACTTTTAGAAGCCTGCTGCAGGATCTAGTGAGAAATGCAGCACAAGCAAACTCTATCACTTGAGACAAGTACCTTCTCACAAAAGCAATCCCCATCAGACTCATTTGTAAAAAGCACTGTAGGAGCAGGTTGCCCTTATTCAGAAATTTACAGTCTGATGGGGATTGCTTTGTGAGAAGATTTGGGACCAAGACATTAGAATTGCTTCCAGTGTATGAAATCCATGCTTCTGAATATCTTTTTCCAGTAGACAAACTGCCAGACTGATATATTTTTTTTTTCTTTTTTAATAAAACTCCTTTTAATAACTTTTTTCTCCAGAAATTTTAAATGGAAATTATATGCATTTTCTTTACTTAAAAGCCTCACACAGCTTTGATCTGAGAAGGAGACCATACAAGACCCAGCCTCTAGCTCAGTTCCCTTTCTTTTTTGCACATTCCCCAGCCTGGCTTATGTTCAGTGACAGCATTTCTGTCTTTGGTAGCTGTGTTACCTACACTGACCAACCCAGCTTTTTGAACATAGGTGCATGCATTTTTCAGCCAGTTCCATCTCCTATTCCTCAGTCTTACCATTGTTCTCTTGTTAATTCTCTTTGCAGCAAAAAAAAAGACATTAAGTCAGGAACATGAGCCGTGGATGCTATAAGGATGTGGAGTTTCATTTTTCATGTCTGCGTAGCAGTGGAGCAATGCTTCAAATCTGAACTATGTAACCCTTAAATGTGTGCAGAGAGCAGATGCAGAGATCTGAGGTAATTCTAATGGCTTAAGCGCAGAGCAAATCCTCAGGGAGATGATCTCCACATATTTTAACTGCAGTGTATAGATATGACAGTATTTAGTTTTCTCTTTAGCCTCCTTTTCTCATTAGTTCCTCATTTCTCTGCTACAAGAAAATAAAATCCTTGCTGCTAGAGGCAACCAAATAAAATGATTGCAACTGTGTTTTCAAACTGTAAATCTAGCACAAGCAACTCCCATGGGAGTTAGTTGTCCACTGTAAATATTAATTGATTAACCCAGGTGCAAGCAGCTAAAATGGAAAGAGCTTTGCTCTGGTGAGGCCAGATTCTGGGCTGCACCCAAAGTAGCATGGCTAGCAGTTCAAGGGAGAGGATGCTTCCTCTCTGTACTGCTCTGGTGAGACCTCACTTGGGTTACTGTGACCAGCTCTGGAGTCCTCAGCACAAGAAAGTTACTGACCTGTTGGAGCTGGTCCAGAGGAGGCCACAAAAATTATCAGAGGGTTGGAACATCTCTGCTGTGAGGATGTGCTGAGAGAGTTGGGCTTGTGCTGCCTGGAGAAGAGAGGCTCCAGGGAGACACTATTGCAATATTTGAGTATATAAAGGGGCCTATAAGAAAGCTGGGGACAGACTTTTTAGCAAGGACTGTTGTGACAGGACAAGGGCCAAGTGTTTTTAATTGAAAGAGAGGAGTTTTAGGCTAGATATAAGGAAGAATCTTTTTATGATGAGGATGGTGAGACATTGGCACAGATTGCCCAGACATGTAATAGATGCCTCATCCCAGGAAACATTCCAAGTCAGGTTGGACAAGGCTCTGAGCAATGTGATCTAGTTGAATATGCCCATGCTTGTTGCAGGGGCATTGGAATAGGTGATCTCCAAAGGTGCCTTCCAATGGAACCATTCAATGATTCTATGAAAATAAGAACATTATGTAATTGCTTCTCCAATTCACTTTTTGAGGTCAGTAAAACCAACTCATCAAACATAGCTGCATAAAACTATGATAAATTACCAGATGAAAAGGTATTTCCCGGAAAAACAGAGAGAATCTTAAAGCAGGTTACTGGAAAAATAAACCTCTTTATGTATTGCAAATAAATAAAAAAAAATTATGCCCTTTCAGGGTTTCAGCAATTTCCTGAGTTTGATATCTGTACAGGGGAAATGGAAGCATTGTTCCAGCTGAACAGCAGGAAACAAACAGAATTTATCAGCAAAGGAGAAGCATGAATTTAGGCCCACATTAAATTTGCTTTCCTTGATGTCAGGAAGCTACATGATCTGTTGTCAGTTGGCCTCCAGGCCAGAAAGTGGGTACCTCATTTATTAAGAGCAGAAAAATGTGATTATATTTTCTGAAAACTACGATTTTTTTCCCCATATCAGGCAGCTCCCTGTGATTTCTCCTCATCTTTCCACGTTCACCCTGGAGAAGGAGCACACCAAATGCCAACTACCTCCTCCCGGTACCACTAAATTGCTCTGTAGTCTTCTTGTGCCTAGGAACAAGGCCTTCAGGTTGGTTTAACTGTTTTGGTTTTTTATCTTTTTTTGCTGATGAAACAGCACAGAAGTAGCTTGTAACAGGCAAAGGAGATGTCTCTAAACCTCTGCTCTCTATCAGATTGTGTTCCCTATTCGGCATGTAATTTAAATCCTTTCACAGATGGTTTTGGTAATAGTACAGGATAGCTCACTGGATTAAAGATGAATCACTGCAGGGAGAGCCTTCCCAGCACCTGCCTGTGCTCTAATGCTGATTTTAGATCATTGTAAATGGCTTAATTTATGTTGTAAATGTAAATTGCATGGCCACCTGGTCCCAAGCCTCCTTCACCCACAATGTGCATGAGTCTTAAGCAGGTCCTCAGAGGAAAGGCCCTGGTGTGACATGGAGAGGGCACTGCACAATGGGGAAGGAGTAGCACTCCTTGTTCACATTGATTTGCACTATTTCATAGAATCATAGGATCATAGAACAGTTACAGCTGGAAGAGACCTTGAAGATCATTCAGTCCAGCCTTATTTAGCACAGATAATAGCACAGTTTGGCCCTGAGTTACTGGTGGACACCAGCTGTGGGTCTGACACCACAATGGACAGTGTCACTAGCATACCTAGCTTGTCATTTTCTAAGCCTTGCCAAAGAAAGAGCTCTTTATTGAGTAAAACAGCTATATATGAGAATAACTGCTTAATCACATCCCCAACTAGCAAAACAGCATTGTTTGATGACTTTAAGAAACTGGTAAAAACAGCAAGTTTTCCTTTCACCTGAATGCTGCTCAGAGCAATAATCCCTGAGGCACAAAGGCTCTAAGGATTGAAGCACTCAGGCCCAACTGACATCAGTAGAAGTTGAGGAACCACAAAACCAAGCTAATTACTCCCATTCAAGTACGAGAAAGAAAATATTAATAATAATAATCTTGGGGTAGTATGATAGCCAGGGTAGATGTTACAAAGTGGGACATTGGCTTGAGGACATGTGAGGGACAGGCAAGGAGACAACACAAGCTGGGACAGCTTTGAAGGATGGTATAGAAAAGCAGAAACCAACCCCATTTTGATCTTGAACATATAGGCCAACAAGGCTTTTTCTCTAGTGTGTGTTACTCCCTCAGCCTTGCCCAAGCTTTGTCTGGTCAGTGGTATCTTGACACAGGATAGAACTGTGCCAGAGCATATGCTAGCAGGTATGTAGCATGAAAAATAAGTGGTACAAGACCCTAACTCATACCTTGGCCTTATTTTCTAACCAGGGTAGTTGTATCCACAGAGAAGAAGCATTTGCAGTAGAAGAGGAGTCGCTCTGTGAAGAACATAGTACACAAAGGAGAATTATTTGGAAAAGGGATGGAGCAAGAGACAGCTCAAGAAGTGAATTCCATCTGGGTGGGAAATCAGTACGTGTTTCTCCTAAAGACAGAAACAAATCATGCAAGAGGAGAAAAGGAGATGTGTGAAGCAGAAAAGGAAGCATTGGGTGAGATGTAGGCAAAGGGCTAATGGAAGCCAAAGAAAGTGAAATGTTTTGGCCAAATATGGAGCAAATTAAAAAAATTAAAAACAAAAACCAAAAACCCACACACCTCCTAACAACAGAAATCAGAATTTCCATGTTTCCATTAGTTTCCATTCCCAATTTTTCTTTAAAATAGCACTGTTTATTCTTCTCTTCCTTTCTTCCCCCCTGCCCACCAATTTCATCAGCCACACTATCCTCCCTTCCAACCCTTTTGTCCAAGACACTGAAAAAGTTACTGATGTGCAGACCTCTGTTTTTTGTCCTGAGTAGAAGAGTGTTCAGCATCTCTCAGTCAGCAATATGCTTTCTCTACAGATCCTGTGTTCAAAGATTTTGTTGATGCACGATGTGGATCTTAAAGGGTAAAGTAACTACATACAAGGACCGTTCTACAGTTACAGATGCATCTAGTCCATCAATGTCGTTTAGTACCATTTTTTTCCCTCCTTTTTATGGCTAGTAACTGAAAAATTGAATTGTCAAGAAGCTACATATCCTCCATTTTAGATACCATACATCAATCCATTGAATATTCCAAGCTAAGGAAATAGAAAGGAGGCAGAAGCCACAGTAAGGCATTTGTCAAATGATGCACCTGTTTCCTGGCAGATTGTCAAACCCAGAGGGTGCAAGAGCAAACAATAATTTCCTTCTCTCACTTTAGGTATGTGCTAGTGTAAAAAAAAATCCTTAATACTGCATTAGTAGGAGAAAAGTCTATTTATTCTGTTAGAAAAGGTAGACATGGAATAGCTGAGGTAATAAAGATTTTGGACAAGGGGTTTTATGACTGTAAGTGGTCACATTGTCCCTTTCCAAAGGCTAACCCTAACTTGGAGATGTGGAAAAGCAAGACCATAGTGCACACTTGCCTCCAGGTCTGGTTTTATGTCTAAAAAAAGTTACAACCCACAGTCTCACCTCTGCCACTTTT
Organism: Bucco capensis; assembly: GCA_013396975.1. Classification (NCBI taxonomy): domain Eukaryota; kingdom Metazoa; phylum Chordata; class Aves; order Piciformes; family Bucconidae; genus Bucco; species Bucco capensis. The sequence continues at coordinate 4,877 of VWZO01010066.1, forward strand.
CAGCACCCAGAGTAGACGTTTACTGTCTGCAGCCTAAACTTACCATGTGAAAGCATCAAAATCTGTGACAGCTAGTATACATGCTCTAGGCAGAGGGACCTCTGTGAGCCTGACTCATCTGGACATTGACAGGACAGGAAGAAATTGCACATAGTGTAGAAGCAATTGCACCCAGACCATGGCAACATCCAGCAGAGATGAGCAGCTGGGATCTGAAAGCAGAGATCTCTATTACGAACACAACTGGAGCATCAGAGAATAGGCCATTGGGACAAAGGATAAGAAAGTTCATGTGAAAATATCAGGCTCAATCTCTACTCCAAAAGCATTGTGGAGATAAAAGAGGATCCCTAGTAACAGTATCCATCAATCTCTCCAGAACAAGGCGCATTGCTCTTGGTGTTGTCTCCAGCCATTCAGCGTATTACCTCTGCCCTAAAACTTATCCAGGGCCATGCCAGAGCAAAGGCCCAGGGAACCAGGGATCCCAGGGCGAAAAAATGAAGCAGCTGACTAGTACCTGAAGGCTATTGGTGTACAACTGCTATTGGTGTAGGTGGAATGTTTTTCACAGAACAGGTTCAGAGAAAGCCATTGTCTTCTGATGTTTGAGAAGGCATGGATCTGCAAACAATGATTTTTCATTAAACTGACGTTCCGCCCAAGCCCTAACAGTGATGAAGAAATTCTCATGCCATTCTCTACGTGATTTTTAGCACAAGCTCTGTTTGTGATAATTACACCATTTGGGAAGATTCTGCATGGCAGAAAAGTGTATTTCTGCTGAAACTCCTCAAACTTAGCAGAAACTTAGTGGATAGATGGAACTGAAAGAAAGACTTATCTTTCATTCACTAAACCATCAATAGAGCTGACACTTCAGAACAGTCTGTGAGAGTCTGTGAAAATACACTTGGCTATCCATGGGCAAAAGTGACTAAGTACTCACCATTCAGCTGTCACCTACAAAAGATTAGAACAACCTATAATCTTTCACATATGGTACCATTCAACAGCTTCAAGAAACAGACAAACATCTATTTTACAGGCAGTGGCTGGAAATAAAGGGTAGAGATAGGACAAGTACTCACAGCTTTTAGTACCTAGGCAACCACATTAACCACGAGCCCACTGCTAAGCAGTAAGGGATTTGTTCAAATGATCTTTGTTCCAGCATTTCATATCTTTTGTGCCTTTTATGTCTACAAGAACATTTGACTTGGTTGTGATAAAAGACTGAGCAGAAGTGTTGAGAACTCAATTTCATTCACAAAAAATAAAATCTTGTTTTTATTCTTCATCTAGGTCTTCTCCCCTAAAGCAGAACATGTAGAGAGTAAGAGTTCTGAGGCCAGGATATTCACCTGAGAAGCTGGAGATCCAGATATAAATCCTACCTGAGGCATTTTAGTGGATGGATTTGAACTGACTTCTGTGTGACCAGTGCTCAGCCACTGGCAAGGTACAGTTATCAATTACTAACACAAATAAATATCTCACTGGCTCAAAGTGGAGCAGCTCCAACCAGAGGAATAATTGTCTCCTGTAGATCAGGTAAATCATTACTTCCTAACCTGGGAACTAGGTCCTCATCTGCTAAAGTATTTCTACTCCCATCTCTCAAACCAAACAGAGCAGAGGGTCTCCCTGGGCTTCAACGAGCAATGCCATGTGAGTAGACTCCATCCACAGCTGCCCCATCTATGTTCTGGAGAGCCCAGAGAGTAGTCTGTAACAGCAGACACTTCATCCATAGGAATGTATCCAGTCTGTTCTTCATCAGCTGTTCCTGATGATGATGTACATAGAGCAGATGGAACATGGGCAGCATGGGGCAAAGCTGGAGCAGCCAGTTAAATCAATCTCTTCCCCAGTCAGGCTTGCTCTCACTATGTTTTGGTTACACTAGCTGCTGACCTATCATTCAGCTCTGTCTGTTGGCACAGGTGTTAGCTGTATTTGTTTGAGATGCCACTCCTTTATAATTTGACCATTCAGAAAAAAAAATCTCAAAATCTTTAAAGAAACAAATAATTAGCTTGGCTCTCTTCTGCCCTGCACCCTTAGCCTGTTTTTGACCACTACACAAAGCAGATGTGAAGTGGCACCATTTGGGAGACAGAGGATGTGGAGGATCGTAGCCAGATCCTGAGCACTAGAGGCTGGCACATTTCCAGTGAAATCAATGTGCAGTTCCAGCAATGGAGACCGTGCCAGCTTCCATAATCTGATGGTCTGCTCTCAGCTCTAATAGCCTAGGTGGTCTGCACATTTCTGACCTGCACATGTCCACCTCTAGAGCACTTATCACCCTTAGTGCCTAGAAGGAAGTGACAGACTCACACGGCATCATGTTCTTACACAGATGTAGTTTCTGGTGACTCATCAAAGAGAAGCAAGATAGATTTGCTTTCAGCAGATGAAAGGAGGATTCTGGCAGGTGCTTTGTCATCTCCATCTTTGGCAGTTCTGCTCATCTTTATTGGTCTTCACCCTCTAGTGGTGTTCCTCTCTGAATGTAGTATTGCACAAACATCCCAGGTGACATTGACTGTCAAGTAACAACTGACCCCACTCAGGCCACTGTGAATAATGAACACAGCACAGATAGCACCTGTCAAAAAGAAGGACCTTATGAGTGTCTCATTGACTGCTCTTCTCTCCTACTCACTGTTAAATGCTCCAAGGGCAGAAACCCCATTGATCCCTTCCCCAGTTACCAGGCTGGAGCCACTTCACAGTAGCAAGGAGTCTTTAGTGATAAGCACAAAGGAGTACCTCACACATTGAATCTACCCAAGCATTAGCCACCATGAAGTGATACACTCAGTTTTATCCTCTGTAGCTATTGGTGGTAATTTTAGCAGGTAGAGGAAGTTTTAGCTTTTACCAGAGCCTGTAACAGCAAGATCTCCATACAGATATGGTGTGAGCCTCAAGTCCCCTCTCAACATCCTGGTCCACTCAAGCTTGGAGTTTAAGGAGTCATTGAGACAATAAAACAGCAGTAGCTGAAAAACTACTAAATATCTCCTAACAGTGCACACTGTTAGGAGAAATTCCTATTCTCCAGCAGTTAACTGGTCTGTCCCTAAATTATTTTGCTGCCACAGCACCATTTCTAGCTATTTGTACCTTGGAGCTACAGACCACACCAGGCATGGCTGACCAGGGCACTTGTGGGGGGATGCACCAAAAGGATGCAAGGAGAGGTTCTCTGTGACTTTAGGAGCTCACTACATCATATTAATGAAGGGAAAAAAACCCCAAAGGAGTATTTTGATCAGGGACTAAACTGCCCTGTGCAGTGAGAAGATAATTGATAGAGGAGGGCTTTCTAATATCACTGATGAAGGGCTAATCAAATCCAATAGATAGATCTCAACCTTGGGAATTTCAAACTGCAAGCACAAGCATATTTTTTTGTAGTTAAGGCAACTAGAAGCAGTTAACAGAGAAATGTGAGGAGGTCTCTCCTAGTTAGAGACCTTAAAATGGGTTCAATTCTGGAATCTCAACTCACAGAAACCACAGCAGATCTTGGATTTACAGTCATTTATACTAGTTAATCTTCCAGCTTTACACTTCTTACTAAAAGCTATGTTCTATTTCACTTATAACCTATTGGATTTGGCACAGGAATTCCTGGATGAGTCTATGGCTTGTGTTGTCAGACTGGATGAATATAATAAACTTTTCTAGTCTTAAAGTATCTGTGGGGCACTTTGTTCAGTCTGCATGGTTTTACCCAAGCCACTGGAACTATATTGATTTACACCAGCTGAGAATATGCCCCAAGTTTAATTTCTTCAGTGGTTTGAACTAGCATGATAAAACTGTTATAAGCAGAGAGTGAGCCAGCCCATTTGCATCCTGTGGGTCTACTGAGAAGCAACCTCTTCTGATCCAGATGGTACTTCAGCCCATTTCAGAAGCACAGCATTTTTTTTTGTTTTCCACTTTGATTCAGAATTTGTCAATCATTGTGGGGAGCACAAGGCTGTGAGGCAGGTGCTTAGAGAACCATATTAAATAATGCACAGCAGAAAATCTGCAAAATGTACTTCAAGAGCTGGAAACTTACCATGTGTGGCTGAAAATAGCAGAGACACAGACTCCTAATTTCTAGATTAACTATTTCATCAATTAAAGCTGCATTTACAATCCTTACTTGTCTGCCAATCTGCAACTACTGCTAAGACAAACCACCACCAGAATAGAAACAAAAGTGGATGTTTGATACCATGTGCATATGGCAACCTACATTTTTTCCAAGCATAGTAGTTCCAGCTAATTAGTTTTTTAATGTATTTGCATTAAGCTGTGGAATTCCATAGTTCCTGTTAAGCAGAGACAGGTAATCAAATGAGAAAATTGAGTCCTGCTGTGCACTGTGTTTACAAAGTTGAGGGCAAGCTTTACAGTTAAGATAATGTAGTAGCTGTTTAAGCAAGAACAAAACATCTCCTGCTGATGCACCCAATTCTCAACACATTTTGCAAATGTACTTCAGCTCCCACATCCCTCATGAGTTCAGCTACCTCCTAAGAATGCCTTCCAGCTCTGTGAGATCCAATCCTTGTTGTTGCTGTGCTAGCCTGTGGTATAGTTTCCTTAAATCCAAGCTAAATTTTGGAGAGCCTGAACTTTTGTGAGGGAGTTCAGTGGCATCATTCAAACTCCTAGCAAAGGAGATGTATAACTGTATGAAAAACAAAAGACTGCAAGAGAAGTGTGACTGAAAGGAGTGGCAATGGTGCAAACCTGCAACCTTGACAAACACAGCCAATCCTGCCTTGCTGCCCGTTTCCAAACTCAAGTGTTTTAATATTTCTGCCTTCATTTAGAGTTGTGCCACTGAAATTGTGCCCAGAATTGCATCTTTCCCCTCAGGACTGAGCACTTCTGCACCTTATCCATGTTACAGTTTGTTGCCTGAGTGATGGAGCCATGCTAGGCCCTACTGCAGTATTTTGCTCCCAACACAGCTCTTTCCTTGAGAAGGGGAGCAATGAAAGCAGATCACAGAGTCAGGTTTAAGGGAGATTTCCAATATCCATTTGCAATCAGTTTACAACCCATTTTTACCTTCTAGCAGGCACAAAGGTGTAAATCCCAGCTCGTGATGTCTCCCAGATGCCCACCTAGTCAGACATCATCCAGCAAAAAGCACAGCTGTGACAGTAAATCCTGTCAGGCTTCACACATGCTGACAGTCCAGGCAAGGCTTTAAGCCAGGCTTTGGTGCCAGAGCAGGGCTGCTCCCCATCATCTCCCCACTGGCAGTGACTCCCAGCCTCCCAGCTAGAAGTGGTGAGAAGCTCTCCCAGGGAATGGAGTGCCACCCTCAACCTGCAGATCAAACCCCAGACAGTGTGAGGACCAAGGGAAAGTTACAGCCATCTTCTACTGTTAACTGAATGTAGCATCCCCCGTGACACTGAGTCTCTGCTAACTCATCGCTTGGTGCCCAACACCACTGGCCTCTCAGCTCCTTGTGAAGTGCTTTTGCTAGCACTTTATTAAGATTCAGAGTTTTAGTCCCATTTTAAGGAATTATTGCTTTTTTCTAAAATCATTATTTCTATTTGTATTTGAATATATGTCCCTTTAAATTAACTTTTTAACTTTTGATTTTGATTAACTTCTTTTGAACCTTTTCCATATCCTGAATATTCTGTTTCTTTGAAATTAACATTACACATTCTACCTGCTACATGTTCTTTGGCTATAAGCTAGCAATACTGAAAGTCTGACTTTATGCTTCTTATTCTTTTTTATAGTTAATAAAAAGCATACTGCCTGGAATGATTATTTTAGGGCTATATATATCTAAGAAATTATATGCAGCTCCAGCACAGCGAGGTCTGTTAAGTTTTGGAAGGGGTGGGAAAAGAGTGGGGTTGAATTATTGTCACAACATCTGTGAGAAAAGAGTCCAAAAGGAACCAGACACTCTCATAAATCTAACCATTTTTTATGGTACATTTGGGAATTTTTATTGTCATTATTGTGGCAAGCAGAGTAGAGAGTACATGGTTCTTTTAAATTCTCCAACAGAATCAGATGAGCTATTTCCTTATAAGTAAGTAAATCACATACTATATTATTTCAGTTACTTTAAAAACCACAGTCTCCTACTGAAATTAAGCCCTTATTGTACAGACAAGTAGCAAGAGATAATATTCATTCTTAAGAATTTATGATTTGCATGAGCAAAACATTAAAGTATCTTTGCAGTGAGACTATTCCCCTTTTTCATACAGAAAGCTATGACAGTGGCAGCTGAGGGGGTTTGATTTTAATTCCCTCTCTCTGAAGTTCATCCATATTTTTAAAAATATCCAGTCCTATGTTACCTTATCAGAAGCCATCAAGGTTCTCTTAGGAAGATTTAGGACTAATGCCCTGTCCTGGACATTATGGAAATGCAGTTGCTTCACGTCTCAGTGCCCCAGCTGAGGTGGGAGCCCTGGTGAACACAAGCTGCAGATAGGACTTGTCAGAACTCACTCACTAGGGTCTAGAAAAGATATTGCAAGCACCTATGGGACAGGAGCTGTAGAAGCACTGTCTGTTGATAATGACATTTCTTTATTTATTCATCCAGGTTGGATGGGTAGGATGAGCTCATTAGCCTTCTGGCAGTCATCCTAGGAGAGGGACAACTCTGATTCCAAATCCAGGCAGATGGAGCTCATTTAGCCCTGTAAGGCCTTCCATCTAAGAGGTTAAACCTCCATCCTAAGGACTTGGCTGCCAGCGTCCAAGCTTGCTAGGCCCTGGCAGATGAAGCTTAGGACTAAAGGGTGGGTCCAGCTCTGCGCATGCTGTGTCTCACCTAAAAAAAATCCATAGCACAGGCTCGAGGGTGCTATCTGCTGTCTTCTTTTTATCAGCGCACTTGGAAAAGGCGCTGATGAGGAGCATGGGTAGAGCCCTCCCTGGATCTTCGGTTGTGAAGCCTAGCCACGACAATGACATCCAGGTTGGCCCATCCTCATTCTCAGTAGCTCCCCACTTGCTTCAGAGAAAGTCCAAGAGCAGCCTCAGCTCAACAAGACTCTGCTTTCTGAAGTTGTTTCACAGTTTACTGTGGGATCCCTAACTTTAGAAGCATACATTAGAAGTCTCTAAACATCATCTCATCATGAAAGCTCTTTCTCTAGGGAGAAGCAGACTTTGTTACTGGATGATTCATATGATCTGTTTCTTACCTCATCTATTTTGCAATCAGATAAATCTTTCTCTAAAAGCACAAGTTTCTCTCCTATCACCATTAACAGGGCCTAAGCATTTAATCAGACAGAGATATCTATAATTACATCAAAAAAACACACCTGCAAAACGTGGGAAGAATGTGGCCCTAAGGCTTATAAATCTCCAGCTGACATCTAAATGTACCAAAAAACTTTTTAAATCCAGACCTTCATGCACAAAGGTTCCCTCTGCCTCTCTCTGGTCTCCCCTAAGCTGTATGCATTTCAAAGACCAAGACATCATGACAAAACCAGCTCCCTTTTCAGCTTTTCTGCCAGTTGTGGGAGAGGGCCTCTGGGTCAGCTCAGCAAGCCATCTGGCTTTAAAGCTGACTTTGAACCCACCAAGTCACCAGGCAAAGAGCTCTCCCTGAGCCTGAGCTGAAACCAGATCTGGAAAGCATCAAGGTCTCCCACTTGTCTGCTGGAGCTAACACATCAAATCTATGTGTGATCACATTCATCAAGCAGAGAAAAAGCTCCAGAAGACCTTTCTTTACTTTGTTGCCTCATTTGTTCATGCTTCTCCTAAGAATTTATAGGCAAGTGCAAGAAATGCTGCACAGAGACTGTTCAGGGGCTGAGTGGCTGAAGGTTTCTATGGAACTGATGCTCCCAGCCCAGACAAAGCTTGTATGCAGAGCTTGCTGATAAGCAGAGATGCAGCCAGCTGCTCTGTAGCTCTGAAACAAGCAGAGGAAAACAAAATTCTTTTTGCATATTTTTATGCCTAATTTAATGGAGCAACCTTCTGCTCTGCTCTTCTGGAAGTCAATGTTATATCCATGATATTACTGGATCAGCAATAGCTGTTGTGGAAGTGAACTTCTATGCTATTTTTAAGAGCTGAATCAGCTGCTTTGCTATTTCATTCCAAATGTCAGAAGCAAGTTTTCCTGGCAATAATTTCAAGAGCACCAGTCCCCATATGCATTTCTCAGGAACTAGGAGTTCAAATCAAGCTGGAAAGGAGAGTCATGATCCCCAGATCCCAAAATAAAAGAATAAAAGCTCATGAACGTTAGCAAGGAGTAGAATTTGGAAGTGGTCAAAACAAGGTTGGATGGGACCTTGAGCAACATGGTCTGGTGGAGGGTGTCCCTGCCCATGGCAAAGATCAGATAATCATTGAGTTCCCTTCCAACCCAAACCGTTCTATGAGTCTATGAATACTATTCCTAAGACTAAAATCCCAGAGGGCCAAACTGCTAAGATCATATAAGTGCAGGACTTAGTAACAGCAGTATGAAGTTATACTCCCTTCTAGAAGTAGTTACTGGGCTCATTTGCATGATTTGCCTGTCAGAAACCCAATTACAATTTGCAACAATGGAAGTGTCTCTCCATGTCCAGGACCAGGTTTCCAAAGCAAGAATGGATAAAAAGAGTACCACATCCAGTCTCACTCCATCTTCCATGCTTTTCAGCATGTATGGATATGTCAGCACCAGTTTGTGACCAGCATGCCTGTCTGAGCATGCCTGAGAAAGCCTTTTCAAGACAGCTGCTCTTAGTCTTGGAAGCTCCAGGGGGTACACTCAGCAGTGCCTCCAGCCATCATTCCAAATTTATTGTCTACACAATCAGAAGGACTGCCTGGCCTGCAAGCTAAATCCTAACCCCCTCAAATAGGTTACTGTCTTCTCACAGGACCATGAGAATATCAAGACCTCAAGGAAATGGAACCACCATCACCAATTTGCAGGTCAGCTTCAATCTCCTTTCTGCTCTTAGCAGTACTACATAAGTACTTGTAACAATGGTAAGGCAGCATACAGAAAAGGCGAGCGATTACCTCCTTTCCCTTCTGCTCAGCAAATCTTTCATGCACCCAAAATGATTAAAAAGCAGGAAACCCACATATTATCAAAGCTCCATGCAGAAATATTCAGCTATCCCATACAAATGCCACACGAGTTCAAACCTTCAGCCTCAAGACATGTCAGATAACCTATAGGAATTGCTGTGGCATTACTGAAACCTTCACTCTCAAAGCAGGACAATCATGAAAACTACAAGAGAAACAGCAATTCAGACATTCAGAAAAAACAAAGACATCTTCGTATGATTCCTCTCTCACACAAAAGGGCAGTAAATGCACTGATTTGATAAGCACAGGGGAGTTTCATGTGCCTGATGGATCACATAAGCAAATTAAATCATGCAAGTTGAAGCATTTCTATAGTAAATGCTGCGAAATGAGTTAAAAATACTCAAACCACAAGGTGAGGTTTAGCCATACAGATCATGATTTGGTTTATTTTAGCCTGCTGAGAACAAGAGTTAATTAGCCTCACTGAACTCCAGGATGTCACAGCTGGATTGCTAGCCCCTCCCTGCGATGGTTTGTCAAAAGCTGTGCTAGAGACCATTTCACTGCAAGCATAAATAACTATGTGCTACCTGGCCTCACATATAGGAAGTGAAATAACAGCTGCTGCCACTTGGTCCTGCTCCCAGAGCGTTAATATCTTGCTCAGTCACAGGAGCTTTACTCCTCAGCATTTTTTCTGGCCTAATCAAGCAGGTAGTGCTCTTTCCTTACACTGAAGGAAGTTGACATGGTTGTAGTGTTGTCAGCTGTACCCGACCTCATCTCAGAGATGGGCAATGTGAACACTTACAGCTTCTACGTGGTAAAGCTGTGTCTAACCAGCATTCAGAAAAGAACCAGAACCTCCTCCAGACAAACACTAGTCTTGTTCTTAACTTCCCAGCAACTGTTTGGAGTGCAGTTGCTTGGAGTGGTCACTCAGCTTTCCTGTGGAAATATATTTTGACAGAGGCAAGTGTCAGTCCATGAGCATCCTTTCTCAGAATGCTCAAAGAGTCTAGGCAGGAGAGACTTTAAGAGATCATTATATAAACCTAATATGTTACAGATATCACATAGCACATGAAAGTTGTAGTAGTTAATCAGTAGTTAATATGTTTTAATATACTCTAATGCAAGTAAAATACATAACATTTGTGATAAAACAAATCACAGAGAGTACTGGTTTCTTCCTCACTGCCATGTTTCAGGCTGCCTGAATAGCAGAGGCAAGCAGAGAAATCTTGGTACAGAACCGATGTTGCTACAACTCATACCTGCTTATCCAAGACTAATCTGGCCTGTAGTTGAAGCCCTGGGAACCTTGCAGCCATAAGAGTGGCCCTACTTTGGCATCACTGAAGGAGGGGACCCTCCAGGACCTTACCAAAGAACATGACTCAAGTCTCTCCTACCACATCCTTCCCCTGCACAGAGGAGAAGTGAGTTTCATCCTAGTGACTTGAAACCTGGTGCAAGAGGACAGGGGAGAGCAAGTGAGAGAGTAAAAGTCCAGGGACAACAGGGAGACAACAGTGTTGCAGTGAATTATGTGGCCTTTTCTGAATGGAGTTATCTGATTCCAAAACACTGGGATGCCAGGTCAACCTGCCACAGGTCTGGATGCTGCTCAGGCTGAAAACCTGAAGTCCTTATCTAAACTGGGACTAAATTAATAATGTGTTTTCAGAGCTATGAGCCTGAGGTAGGAGAGAAGATGATGAGGAAGCCAAGAAGGAATGATTTGGTGAAGCCTTGGTCAACTAACCATGATTGCAGGCAGATGAGGGATAACAACTCTCTCTGATGTAATAAGCTGTGTCAGGAATTGCACTTCTGAATGAACCCACTACAGTAGTTTCTGTGCCCATGCCCTGGATAAACTCCTTCTATGTGGTTCAAGGAACAGTCACAGCAGGAGGTGCCCAAAGTGCACCAGGACTGGTTGGACACTGTAAACGTGTAGATATATTTCAAAGGAGAGTTGTGGAGAGTTAACCTCAATGATGTCAGAGGTCTTTTCCAACCATAATGATTCTATGATTCCACTCCAAAATGAACTTTGCCATTAATCTCCAATGCATCTTAGTACCTGAGCAAGGATAAGATTTCCTTTTTCTCTCCTTTTTTTACCTCAGTAATTTAGATGAGAAGATTTTCAGGATAATGATTGCCTTAATTTAAGCATTCATACAGCATCCAGCAACATAAGGTTGTGGTCTCAGCAGGCTGCCTTGAGTTAACAGTAAAACAAGAAAACCACAGTAAACCAGAAAGAAGAAATAAGATCCATTTTAGGACATACAGCTATAGCTTTAAGATAGAAAAATTGGTTGAAAGCAAACCCACTTTCTGTACTGACTTGAAAAATAGAATAAATGTCAGATTTGGAAAAAAAATAAGAAAATATCTTTAAAGAAGCACTTTTATTTTCTGGTTCTTTTTGCAAGCACTAGCAATGGGAAATTGTGCAATCTTGTAAAAACAGTTATGTACACCCCACACAGTAGCTGTTCTGTTAGACAATTAAAAATTCTGTACCCCATTCTACAGCAGAAAAGAAATAAAGAATATGAATACTTGTAATGATGGTGGATTTTTAAACAAAATTATGAATTAACTCCCCTAAAATATATTTAACAAATTTTTACTCATTTTACAAATAGCCATAAAGAACAATTCTAACTTAAACTGAGTGCCATGATCTAGTAAATGGATTAGAGTTGACAGAGGGTTGGACTTGATGATCTCGGAGGTCTTTCCAGCCCAATCGATTCTGTGATTCTGTAAACAGAGACACTCAAGTTTTTCAAATCCACTTTGAAGCTGGAGTCACAATATGATTTTCACTACAAAAAAATTAATTAATTTCAAATAGCTATTTTTTCCAGAGTCAATGAAATGCTCCAGAAATATCAGCACAAAGAAAACAAAAACAGTAATAAAAATAAATCATCTGACTCAAAAAATGATTAGCAACAACTTTTATTGTCCAAAATGTAAAACATAGTTCCCTTGATTGAATTTTTTGGCCAGCTTTGGACATGGGAGTCATAGGCATTAAGACAGGCAGCAATAACAACAATATTAACAGATAACTCACATTTATATCAATTCACTCAGTGCCTCAAGTAAAGTCTTAATATAATTCTCCTCCTCTGCAGTTCAGCATTGACATCAGCATCTCAATGGACAGCTTCCAAAGGACACATAAATCTCCTCACTTCTAGAAAAATAGTCTCTCCAGCAATTTTACTTGCACAAAATCAATGCAAGATCCTTTCCCACTGCCCACCAGCAGATGTTTTTCTAAAGGAACAGCACGAGACTTACATTTGCAGGTCCTTCAGGATGAGGCTGGAGATCACTGCCTGGGCTGCTGAAAGGCAGTAACAAACCAGAGACCAAACTCTTAGAACCATAGAATCATAGAATGGAATCATAGTCCCTTCCAACCCAAACCATTCTATGATTCTATAAGGAAAAAGTTCCTCATCAAGAGGGTAGTGGAATAGTGGAGCAGGTTGCCCAGGCAGGTGGTTGGGGCCCCATCCCTGGAGGCATTCCAGGTGAGGCTTGCCAGGGCTCTGGGCAACCTGATCTAGTTGGGGATGTCCCTGCCCAGTGCAGGGGGGTTGGACTAGGTGACCTCCAGAGGTCCCTTCCAACCCAAACCATTCTAGGATTCTGTGGTTCACTGCCTGGGCTGCTGAAAGGCAGAACCAAACCAGAGGCCAAACTCTTCTCAAGTGCTCAAGTAACATGCTCTCAACTTGCACATGGCAACATGTATTGGAGCAGGTTCAAAGGAGGTGACAGATCAAAGGATTCAGCCTGAAATAAATAAAAATTACACAAGCCTTTTCTCCTCTGTAGAATGGCAATTCAAAGCTTGTCTGAATGAAAATGATTTTTGATCTCTGTTATTTGGCTGGATTTGAAGTGGCAGATTTTATGCAGAGTTTGCATTTAAGATCTGTAGTGCTACTTCTGGAATGTTTCTAGGCTTGTAGAGGGACATAGAAGACCTAGTATAGAAAATATCTATATATAGCAATTATGGAAAATACTACAAGTCCATTACTTCCTGATGGAGATGTTAATATTAGCCATTAAGCAACACATTGATTTAATGTAACCAGAGAGTTGTCACTTTCACTATTGTTATAGGATTTTGGAACAAAGAATTGCTAAGAGTTATCACAGCACAGAAAGATTATTATAAGGTGCTTTTAACACAGACATCTGCCAGAAATGGTGTTTAACACAAAAGACAGTGCATATTGCATTTCTTTACATTGATTTCACCTGTCTGCTGGTACCATGTTAATTCCAAGATATTAAGCATATAGCCCATGTGTTTTTAATGAACTTCCTTGTCTTCAATTGCTGTGCAGAGATTCCTGAAGGTCATCACAAATATATATTAACTGGTGCCTGTGTGGCTCTCTTACTAGTCAATTTTTAAAGCACTGTGTTATTGAGCTATAAATTCTCCCATAATAGAGATTGCAGGTTCTGAAAGGTTTCCTGTGGGACACTTTTAGCTTTTGCCTAATTAAGTTAATAAATAAGGTAAGTAATAGCCAAATAAGGTAAGTAATAGCCAAATAAGGCAAGTAGTGGTGAAGACGAGTGGAAGTATTGCACTAATAGGCTCCTCATTGAACTGCAAAGAATATTTAGATGTTACATACTTCACTCATGCTTATAGGTACAAGTGTAACCTTCTCCCAGCCTGGAAATCTCTAACTGCAGCCTGTTCTCCATCTCCTGCTTCACTGTCTGATTGAAGACACCAGGAGGGTCTCTGCAGAGCAGCAGAATAAGTGTTTTAGAAGGACAAGACATCTGGATTTCTTTGGACAACAAGATCAGTATTTACCTGGCCTCCATCCTGAGTGGTCCTGCAGGTGGTTAAGAAGGATGAGACCAGGCAAGCACCACAGCTGGTAACTGTCCATGTGTCCCAGCACTCTCACTAGCTACAAGAGAAGAGCAAGTCTGATGACCTAAATCAGCCCTTGAAATGTTGCATTCCAAGGCATCACTTTTGGTATTAGGCANCCCTCCCTGGATCTTCGTTCGCGAAGCTTAGCCATGACTTTTGGTATGTTTGAAGGATCTTTGCATTTAAAAAGCACAAAAATTGGCTGCTGCCATAGATTGAGAAAATGCTCATGTTGCCACTCTGTTAAGTCTCCCTTTTGGTCACATCCAACTGTCCACACTGAGGTGGGCTCACAGGCTCCCGTTCTGCCTTGAGAGAGCCCAGCTTGTCATCCTCCCCACTTCCCTTGCTCCACTGAGGTCTGTGGTGAGTACTTGTTCCCAGGAACAGGGTCAGCCCCAGCACAGCACTGCTGTAGTGTGGGCTTTGCATTGCTGCCCAAATTGCATAGCTCACTCTTGTGAGCTGTGAGACACAAGATGTGCCACCTCCACTGGGATTCTTTGGTGTCTAATAAGGACTGAGTTCTCACTGTTAGCTCTGAATCACTTGGGATGAAAGGATGTTGCCTGAGAAAGTTAAACTTGTCAATTTTTTTCTAATTATGAAATATTTCTATTTCATATTTATTTGAAATTTCTTTCAGGTGTTTCCAAACCAATAAAATTCAAAGTCATGTTATGTGTAAATGAAACTTTTGCTACAAATCAAAAAAATGTTGTCATCAAATCTTATATATTTTTTTATTTATTTATTAATTTTTTTTTACATAAAATCTTCCACTCAGTCCTTACAATTTTAAAGGATTTTGTTGCTAGCAACCCCAAATATCACAATACCAATTCACAGATCTGATTCAGCTTTCCAAAGGAAAAAAAAATCATTTACACAAAATAAAGACAAATCAAAACTATACTTTGTCAGTATACGCATTTTAATCTCTTAAACCTTGAAGTCAATTCACTTTGTTCGTTTCAGAAGGATTAATTCCACTCAAGAATAATTGCTTGGAAATGCTATGGTATTGCGTCTAAGACTGTTCGGTATATGACTTGGGCATTCACTTTGTGATGTGCAATCAAAAACAGATGCTAGGAGCCAGATTATGAGCCCAGCCACCATGGAGCAGAGTTGAAATCAAAACGAAGGACCTCCTGAGTGGCTGAGATTAGAATTTCCCACTTATTTTACTTTCGGTGTTTTGTTCACCACTTGTCCCGTTTCCCCTTACCAGTTGATTGGCACTTGCTGACAGCTTTGCTGCAATAGATCATAGAATCATAGAATGGTTTTGGTTGGAAGGGACTCTAAAGACCATGTAGTTCCAACCCCCCTGCCATGGGCAGGGACACCTTCCAGTAGACCAGGTTGCTCAGGGTCTCATCCAACCTGGTTTTGAACACTTGCAGGGAATGGCCATTCACAACATCTCTGGGCAACCTGTTCCAGTGTCTCATCAGCCTCACAGTGAATTTATTCCTAATATCTCATCTAAATCTATCCTCTTTCAGTTTAAAACTGTTACTCCTTGCCCTATCACTACTCTTCCTGATAAAGAGACCCTCCCCATGTTTCCTGTAGGCCCCTTTAAGCACTGGAAAGCTGCTATAAGATCTACTGTACACTGTTAATCAGTACAACAAATAGGTGAGATTTCTGAGGAAAGGTGAGAGACAAGCTAAATTAAGAATTATGCCTGTATCAGCAATTGAAACTTTTCATCTTCCTTCATGGAATGCATTTCCTAAGATGTTAATACATCTTTTCCAAAGAAGTGTGAGTTTCAAGAAAATTGGGTATTATAGGGCTGAGGTTTTTAGAAGTATCTATGTGTTAATATTGTTCTTCAAACTGAAAATTCTGTAATAGGCTGAATTGATACATAAATAAAGCAACTGTGTTAAACCACGAAGACAAGTAGTCAGGATATACTAATTTTCACTTCCACTTTCCAAGTCTATTACATGTGTGCCAGCTTATTTGACCTCAGTGGGATCTGCCAAGAAATATGCATTTTGTTATTTTCCTCTGCATTTGAGAAGTGCTAGAAGTTACGAGCAGAGACAGGGCATGTGTGGTGTGGTGCAGTAAAGAGAGTATGAAACTGTCTGAGCTTCAAAGATCTGCAGCTCATTCAGAAGTGAGATATCAAATGAGATGATATAGACCTTGTCTGCTTCAACATCTCCGTAGCAGTCATCTATTTGACTAAGTTAAAGCCCAAAATTCAGGCAGATTAAATTCCCTCTGGATGCTCTAAAGGCATCTTCCCCTATTTATAAAAATGTAAGCACTTGCATGTGTCTGAATGTTTCTCTGCAAATTCTGCATATTACTTGTCCCTAGCTAAGGTTTTAATGAAACCTTAATATGTATAAATTAATCTTGAGTGGGTGTTATTTGAGATAACGACTGGATAATACAATCCCTTTCTATGGCACCACAAAAGAATGGTTTATTTAGGAGTAAATCGTATCCTTGTTATCTTTGACAGTTCTAAGCAGCTGCTTCTACAACAGAAGTTCTTCAATGTATGTTGAAGGGTCATGGGAGAGATGTGGCGAAGGAAACTTTTGCTGTCACAACATTTAGTGCATAAGACCTGGAGCTCAACAGTAGATTACTATCCTCATATCTTCAATTCAGCCCAGCTCAACAATATTTAGTTCACTTCTAAATCAGAAACCAAAGTCTAATTTTTATGAAAATAAATACTTCTATCATCTTAGCTCATGTTGGAGCCTGCCACGAGCACAAAATTGTACTGAAATGTTATTAGATATAATTGATAGATATGGGATCAAAATAACTACCTTATTTGGGATTTTTCTGGGTAGTAATGCCTCTACTTGCTATCTTAATATCCTAATGTAAGTCTTAGCAGCATGGATTTCAAACTTCTGGTCTGAACTTAGCACACATTAATTCCATTGCAGAAACACAAGGAAAGACATAAGGCTTCCTAGATCAGAGGATAAGGACCTGGAAGGTCACTGTATTGGGCTATGTATTTATTGGATTAGCAGTTTTGCAAAGTCATCTTAAGAAATGCAGAGAAAATCCTCTATCTTACTTGGCTTGACGCCTTGCCATTCACAAAACCAGAATTTGTACCCTTTAATTTAAAGACTTTTTCTTCCTGCCTAAATCTTAAATCAATTCTATTGCCCTTGAGTGCTGCAGACTTAATTCTAACATCTCTTCTTGAATTTGCCTTGAATTCCTCAAAGTCAACACTGCCTATACAAGCAACCTCTTTCTATCATACAGTCTGAAAATAATAAAAACACATTAACTAGGATAGGTTTCTCTATGTGTAGGGAGTGTAGAGAAATCACTTTGGAGTTTGCCATCCTGTCCTATGCTACACAATGTCTCAGCTCACCATAAATCCCAAGGCATTTAGCCTTACCATGCAGGAGTAGGATGCTTTTAATCAGTAACAAACCAAATTAGGATGGGAATTGTTATATCATATGGCTTTAGACAGTAACAATACTAAAATACACAAGTCAGGAGTGAACTTCTAGAAAGAGGAAAGAGTAAATTGTGGATAAGTGATAAGGAAAAGGAAACACCTGAGCAACATTGGAGAGAGGTTCTGGTTTTCTAGCTCAACATGGGGTATGTTAGCTCCCTGAGATGCCCATCTCTTGCAGTTCTCTAAAAGCTTATATGCTTTGTCCAGACCACATGCTTGATTTAGACAGCTAAACCTAGCTGGGATGATCCTCACTTCTAACGAAAGGTAATATTTTATACAGCATGGACATAGGAGGGCTTGATGATGGGTTCACCCACATTTGGAAACAGACTAAACCATACCACATAGGGTGCAATAACAGTTGAAATATGTGAAGGAAAGGAAGATGAATAAAATGCTATCATCCAGTACATAGCAGTTTTCCTCAATCACAGTGTTTAACATTTGGGTAAGGTAATGAATAGTCATGGAGTTTGTAAAAGTAAAGAGAACAGGCCTTTTTTGGTTGAGCCATCAATTTATCTACCAGTCAGCTCAAGTCAGCTCCCTCAGCCCACAGCTTGGTGAGGCTAGAGGTGACTGGAATTCACCCACTGTGATGCAAAAGTTTGGGATATAAAAGATCATGCTTCAGCATCTCAGCTCTAGGTGCTAAGATGGAGAAGATACATAGCTGGTAAAGGAGAATTTCTACATAGAAAGATCAAGGGACTAAAAGAAGAATCTCATGCTTCTCAGCATCTTATGCTTCAGGGGAAGTCTTTTCCTTTTTTAGGTCCTTGCAGGCTTCCATTGTTCTGCATTATTGGCCTTTCTCCCTTCTGTGCATGCCAGTGGCAAGTTTCGGCTGTTTAGCCAAGGCTGTGGATCCACTGCAGACTGGTCCTGGAAACAGATCTCTAACTCTTTCTTAGCCCTCCTTAGCAGCCTTCTCACTGTCTCCTGCAGTTCAGTCCTTCGTGTGGGTACACCTTTCGCAGACAGATCTGCTGCCTGTCCCTGCCCCAGGAGAAAGGACTAAGCACTTCCTACAGTCCTGAATAATGTACCCTAGAGGATCCTGCTAGAGCAGGGATGTTGGACTACATGTCCTCTGGTGGTCCCTTCCAATCTTAACAATTCTGTGTGTGTGTGAGGTCTGCATAGCAGCCTCTCCCTTCAACAGCTCTATCTAGGTGGTGATATCAGAAATCTCTGGGGCAGTTGGTACAGATACCCAAGTTGGAGCTACAGCCTCTACTCTCAATGTGTGCCCACCATTCCACCTGGAGAGTCAGGCAGGATAGGTGTCCTTGACCTGTGCAGATGGCCACAAACTGGTGCCCGTTTGTTGGGTTATGTGGACTTCAAGTCTTTCCATTCGGCCAGTGAAATGTCCCTCCTTTGAAGAGTCACCTTCTCTGTGCACCCTTCTGCCCAAACTGCCACATCATGCCCGGGCTGCAGCACTTGTGGTCACAGCTGCTCCCCAGAGCTGTCCTTTCCGGCAGTGAGGGATGGCAGTTGTTACCCCTAGCCCTAAACACACCTCCTCAGCTGCTCTCTCTCATGATTGCTGCTGGCTCCTGGAGGGTCTTTGTGCTCTCCTAGGGTTTCCCTAGCTCAGGAAACTCCCTCTGTCTGCCAACCTCCACAGCTCCACTGCAGAATGCAGTTGCTGAGGCAGATTTGATCACTTCAGACAATAACCTTTCCATTATGTATCAACAGGGAAGGTAAAAAGAATTTTTATCAGCAATATATCTCAGTGGTGCACCAAAGGAATTACTAAAAGCTGCCTCCTTTGAACACTAAAAAGGTGAATTTTAAGCACAAAATGCAAAATGCTTCCTACAGTACAAGGCTTTTTTAGAAACCAGCCCAAGGTGAAGCTCTGACGTTCTTTTGTGCCAATTCACACACACAAACACACACCCCAAATAAAGGGTTAGGAGACTAACCACCACTGCTGTCTCTAGATCTTTTATAATGTGATACAAATTAGTGCCTTCCCTATTGTCACCTAATTGACTTTTTGGAATACTTTTTGGAACAGAACCTGTACATTAGTCCAAGCTTAAGGTTGCCACTTTGGATATAAGCTGCTTTCCATTCCCCTGGCAGTGAAGAAAATAAGCTAGGAAAAAGATATGTTGAGTTCTGTCTTCGCTTTGTTATTGGCAAAGAATAAAATTCTGGCCCCAGAAGGGTAGAGGCATTTTTTACCTTAAATGGAGCTAGGATATCGTGAACAGAAAGATACTCACCAAACTTTTTCTTTTTAAAATGGATATATCCTTTCTTCATCCCCAAGGATGGCAGTCCCACTGGAAAACTCCCAGGAGGCCTGAGTAGAGGTACTACACAAGAAAGTAAGGCAAAAAAGGGAGTTCATAACTAAGACTTTACCTCCACAATTCAAGGAAGAAAATATGAATTTCAGCTGTGGAAGCTTTACTGATAGAAGTAGCCTTTCCAATGCAATCTTCATTACATAGATATGATCCACTCGGAGAAAGTAGCATAGGATGGGACAAAAGACCCAAAACTTCAGTTTCTGTGTTAACAATTTACTTATGTGTCATGTTATGCACATAATAGATGAGATAATGAGCAAAAGCCAATACAAAAATTCCTGAAGAAAGTAACATACTTGTACTAGCTACTTATTTCTGGAAGATGACCTTTCTACTTTGAGTCACACTTCTTTCACTTTCTGCAGTGCTGAAGGACTGAATAGCCTGAAGCAAGACTGGAGCAGGTTTCCATTCATCTAGATTCTTCACATCACTCTTGTCTTCTGCTAATTCTTTCTCTTTCATATGGAAAGGCACACCAAGGACAGAACAAAAGCAAACAAGTTCCATGTCAAGCTCACTTGATACAAGAGTGTAGCTTTCTGAGTTTCATTCATCAAGAAATACAAGGGGCATTTCCTCTGTTGTCACAGGGTGACTATCTCATCACTTCTGTCCATATTTAAAGCATGTTTGGTGGAGGTTTTCAAGTAAGGGATTACTATTTCAGCTCACTTGGCTACATTTTAGAAAAAAGAAAACTCTTTCTCTTGAAAGGTACATGCATTTTATAGGTTAAGGAATGCAATTTCAAGCAAATTATATTTTAGTATAAGTTTATTATAATTCATTGTGTTCTTATTTGTAAGGCATTTATTTAATACTTTAATCCCTTCGTGTCTTAACATGCTTAAAATATTGACAAGCTCCATGACCTAGTTCCATTTGCAGGTTGTAATGCTGTAATTCTGAAGCAGGAATCAGCATGGAAAATTTCTTCTTGTTTCAAGTGAAAACCAAAAATAGGTTTTATAAGAAGCAGGACCAGATAAGCATGGCAACAAGCAGGTAATTGGTAAAAGTACCTGAAATCAAGGAGCGAAACATTAGCCCAGTATCCTGGAAGATTCCTCAGAAACACTGCTTCAAAATTTCTAGTCCCTAGAAAGGATGAGCAGCTGGAAAAACTATACAATCTCAGCAAGTTCAAGCTTTCTAGAGACATGCAGCAACTGGACATCTGCTCCTGAGTATCACACATGCTCTGTTTTAGGAAAAGCCGTGCCTGAAATCCTGAAAATTAGTTAGCTGACCTGAGGATTTGAATACAGGTATTTAAAGACTTTCCTTCAGAATTTTTGGAAAAAATGTAACTAAGTTTGAGCACTCCTACTTTCACTAGAAAGGCAGGTGCTCATTTTGGAGCACTTGAAGATGAAGGAGAAAGCATAGGATAGCTAGGGTAAGCATCAAGGCTGACACTTCTAAGGAGGTGTCTATAGACAGGTGTCTACTAGCATTGCAAGTGTTGAAGTAACTTCTATCATCAGCACAGATCTCAGCTCTGTTGCTTAAGCATAGCTGTCTAGCAGCATTTGAGAGATGTATGAGTAGCCAAGACATTCCCACAGGTCTGTCAGACACGTGGAAGGACACACAGGAGTCTGAACCCCTTCTGGAGAATTTGCTCTTGCCCGAAAGTATTGTTGTGTTTTGGCAGTTGAGACAAGCCTCTAGCAAACCTGCAGGCCCTCATAAGTAGTCACCAAGTATGTATGGCTAGGCTTCGCGAACAAAGATCCNTATAAATCCATCCAGCCTTTGTCAACTGAAAGCTTAGGGACTTCTCAGAAGACAAATCACCCTATGTGCATGAGGATAGGAAGAATTGCCTCCTGGAGGTGCTTATTTTCACTGATTACAGAAAAGAAATATCCACATAGGTGTGACAAGATCTATGGCAGACATGAGTGCTTCTGGACCAGGAGCTGAACTAGGGCATTTCAACTGGTACTGGATACCATGTAACCAATGTAACCCAGTCTTGTATCTGTAGCCCTCAAACTACCAAACTTAAGTGAACTCTCTTCTGGAATTTAATCAGATTAGCCATATTTAACAGATCAAGTGTTTGTTTTATTTTACATCTGTCACATACCCTGATCTTCACCCAAGCTCTGGTAAACCAAGCAAAGCCTGTCCCCTACTCCATTGACAATGACAATGGACACAGTCTCTCCATGTTATATTAACAAATACTATTAAATACCACAAAACTACTAAAATTATCTTACTTCCACAGTCAGATGGTCATCACCAAGCTGCCTATTTAGACTGAGATCCAGGTCAGCCCAGTTCTCAATCTGTAGCTAGGATTAATTTCTAAGGGTAATTTTTTTTTTAGCTCAGGGCTAAAAGTATGTCAGGAACCATTTGAACAAATCAGCAGTACTGACCACCATCCTCCCATGTGCACGGTTGCACCCTGAAGCCTTTTAATTTTCTAGTATAGTTATCCCTAGATTCTGACTGTGGTCTACACCAGTTTCACATTGCTCACAGCTTTCCCCCCTACTCAAAAGAACATACTCACTTTGGAGTCTCTGATAAGTACTGGAGGTGAATAAATGTATCTGCTCTGGTTTTATATGTTGTGCTGCAAAAGAAAATAAAGTTGAAAAGCTGTCATTGCTTGCTGAAGAAACATACCAGTAGCTGGCTCCTTTTCAGCAAAACTCACTTCCCAGTGTTCATTTTTAAAAAAGAAAATTACTGCATTTCAAATGCACTCTATTTTAGAATTTCATAAGCAGCCTCAAGTTTTGTGGCAGTCATGAAATCTGCTTTCCTTATTCAGATATTCCAGTATATTCTCTTTCACAAAAAATCCATTAGGTTTTTTTTGCCATATCCTTTCATGAAACTCTGATGGTGCAGAATACATATAAGGAGACTGAAGTGTTGTAGGAAGAGTGACACCACTGTGTCAGATTTGTTCTCTGTTACTCAACAGTTTTCAGCATGCCCCATTATGTTTCTTCACTCCTTATGCAAAGGGGCTGAAAAGGTCAATCATTTCTGAGGGGTGCTGACAGGACTGAATTATAGCAAGGCATGCTTGCTAGATTTGCACAGCTATTCTACAGATTAAACGTGGGTTAGACAGCTGACAGTCCCTTAAAGGTGATGCTGTTTCAGGGGAAAAACACTTGAACAATCCAGGCACCTTCTCTGTGGTATGAGAAGGAAAATGCCTTCCCTACATTTACAGTGATCATGCAACATCTATCCTGGAAGGCTGGTTTAAAGTCAAGTCTCTGCTTTCCCATGTTTCTGAAATATGCTTGTGAAGTTATTCCTTTGCTCCTCCAATATCAAGCCAGAGCAGAGCATATATTGCCATTTATCTGTCAGAAGAACTGATGCCTTCATGCACATCTGTTTTCAGCCAACTTAATGGGTTTTTACCATGAAAATAAAATGTATATCTTTCTCCATTTTATCCTTCCTGATTTTATTTTTGCCCCAAAATTCTTAATCCTGCCTGAGTTCTTTCTCATAGCCAGTGTATCACTTGGACACTTAATTAATAATTCTTTGGATTAACTGCTTGCATTAATGCCACAGCTTACATGCTTAGTATTTAGTAGTCCCTTGAGGATGTCTATGCTCCTTCTCAGTTATGTATCTCATAAAATAATTGTTCATGGAGTGGAGTTAGATGGCTTAAGAAATTGCTAGTGCAACACAGAGAATTCAGATTGTATTACTGCTTCCAAAGAGATGAAATTCAGGTTCATCTGTTCACTCAGGTTACCTGAAAAATACTGCTTTTGGCAGGGAGCAGGAAATTGTTTTAATCTGTATGTCTTCCTGTGTGAAGCCTTCTCTTAGCCTAAGTTCTTTAGCTTTTCGTGGCCTAAAAATGTGACCTGTTCCCATTCATAACTCCATTCCTCCTGCTTTGGAAAGGAAACACCAGGAAATGCTCACTGTTGTTCTGTCCTCACAGGCACATCTTGGAAGCAAGAGGAGGGCCATGGCCTGACACTTTACCCACTGCTTAACAACCACTTGTAACAACCTGTAACATATGTGATGTTAACACTTAATGAGGACAAAGAGAAGTACTTTGGTAAAGAAACATGATACAATGTCTATAAACCATCCTCTGGAGTATCAGCAGCTTCAATGACAATTACAGAGTGATTCTGCTATTGGGAACACCTTCAAGAAGAGCCTGTGAAGAAGCTGCATCATCAAAACAACTCCTAGGAGGGAATAATTGACAAACTGCCTATAAAAGCCACAAAAATTAGCATAACTGAAAAAGCTTGGGATGCTCAGGTCAAAACTGACTGAAGCTAATGATGTATGTGTTTCTCCAACAAGCACTATGGCAGAAGCACTGCTTCAGGAGAGAAAAGAGGCTGTGAGTCTAGCTACCATTCACTTCCAAGGTGGGGAAGAGAGCTAAGATGTAGCACAAAAAAGGGATAAAGCTGTAAGTTCTTGAGCTAAAATAACAGTTTGCTGCTCTTCAGTTTGCTGAGGTATTTCTACAAAGAGATTTTGCTAAATGAAATCAGGTCACAAAAGGGGTTATTAAAACCAATCAATTTGCACTAAAAACCCCAAGGTGCAGCAGTCTTTGAGCTTTCACAAGAGCGTCAAATTCACCCTAGAAGGCTGGACTATGCCAAGGCTTGAAGCCCAAGCAGTCTTGATAAATGTTATACCAGTTCTTGTCCAACACAGGATTTGTATGTGGAAGAAGTGAGAAAGTAAGTTTGTGACATTTGTACCCAAGAGAACAAACTTAGCTCCATGACAAGAACGATTCAAATAATACTTTGTCTCATACAATCACACAAAGATGGTGAGACTAGAAGTATCAGCAGAATTGATGAATTAAGGAAGATGCAAACTGATCTTCTGATTTCAGGAACGGCGAACTTGAGGTTGAAACTTCCAAAATCCCTGTTTCCTTCATGACATCAGTACTACAAATACAAGTTGGTGTACTGCAAGATGGATGCCTTATTGAAGAGCAAGAATTTGATATGTGCATTTCAGAGTTATCACCCAAAACTGGAGTCCTTGGCCATTAATACTTTTACAGTTTAAGAGAAAAAGTCTGCAACTGCCTTGGGAGGTGATGGGGAAGAATTCCATGGGGCTTTGGGGTGAGGCTTGCTCAGTGAGGATACAGGTGCCACCAAGATATGGTGCCAGTGAGGCCAGGGGACAACAATGGGCAGAGCCAGGGTGGGAGCAGCCTGGACTATGGCTCCTCTCGCCCATGGGAAACTGTTAGTTCGGAATGCAAAGAGCAGCCCAACCCTCAGAACATTTTCCCCTTGTGGGTGTTCGGGGACAGTGGAGCTCAGAAGGGTGTGGATCCCCTCCAAGCCAACCAGGATCAGGAGCTCTCCCAGTAAATTTCTGCAATTTTGCTTGCAGTAGTCTCTTCTTTCCTGAGGAGGAGCAGCAGCTCCATCCTCTGCTCACTTCTCATCCTTCATTGCATTGCCAAGGCAGGCAGCAGCACTGTTGGCAGCCTCTGTGGAGAAGACCAGAATGGCCCTCTGCCAGCTACCAGAGGATGGAGACCCGAGGCTTATCTTACGCCTTGGGCTTCCAAAGGCAGGAAGAGCTGCCCAGTTTCCTGGGAGTCCCCTGCACACCACAGCTGCTTTAGTGCACTCCAGTGCTGGCAGCAGTGCAGGTCCTTCAGGGTCTGCCATTTCCCTTTTGCCATCTGCCTCCCTAGAGAGAAGAGTTCCGTAGGGGTTGAACAGACATGGCTTCTTTGGGGATAAAGTCTAGCAGAGGGATGAAATTCTAAAACAGTAATGGAGTCATGGTGTGCTGAGGGGTGAGCTGTCCTGCACATGGCAGACAGCTGGGAACACTGTCTGCTCAGCACTCTCAGAGTGGTTCCCATGTGAAGGACACAATGGCATTGGGCTTGTGGTTCCAGCTTTAATCAGTAAGAGCCATGGCTTTGCAGGGCCAGCAGAACAGTGTCCGCAGACTCCATTGTGATGTTTGCTGCTGATTCATTTTGCTCAGGATCAGCAGGGTCTGACTTGCCAGGGATGAAACTGAGAGTTCGTCATCTTTCTGCAAAGCCTGGAGGGCTGCAACAGAAGGAAAGAGAACAGAGCTGAAACCCAGTTATCTGCAGTGACACCCAAGCATCCGCTGCAGATCATGCCAGCCCCACCCTTCCGTTAGCCAGGCCAGGAGGGGTAGGTAGGACAAATCAATCAACTGGAAGCTGCTGCTCAAGAGTGCTCCAAATGCACCTGAGATGTTCCTCTGTCCTTGAAGCATTTCCCTGTAGCAGCATAAGGCATAGCAGTCCCTTGCCCTACCCCACAAGCCCCAGCACACATAGCACTACCCCCACTTACCTCTGTAAATCTCATGCAGCTTCTCATCTCTTAGTCCTCTCAGGTGCCGTGCAGCAAGCCCTGGGCACAGAGCTTTGTCAGACCTCCTGCTCCCCAGTATGATACCAACAGCACAGCTCTAGGCTCTGCCAGTTTGGCTGCCCACCCTCCTCCCTCTCAGCAGGGCTGACCCCAGGGAAGGACTGTACCTGAGGGCAGTAGGACTGAGCAATGTGGCCACTAAGCCCACATGCCTGAGCAGGGGTTGGGGATGTGGTCACCTTGACCCCACACAGTGCAGCAGGGGCTCTGGCAAACAAAAAACTGCCCTTTGCTGCCAGTGCAGCAGCTGGGACTGGGGCCAGGCTGCCAAAAGAAGGACCCCAGGGGCTATGGCTTACCAATGAACCTCACGGCCTCCTCACACAAAGTGACTTGAGGACCCTTCAGGTATGGCAGGCTCTGACTCAGGTATTCTTCAATTCTGTCCCTGTCATGCGTCAGCTGGAGAAAGCACAAGGGCATGGGACTGGCACAGACCCATGGGACTGATCCCCCTTCCTAGTACCCTGTTGTCCTTTTCCTGCCTCAGGCCATTTTCACCTTCCAGCCAGGAGGTCCTGAGACCCCCTTTCCCACTGCAAAGGCCTAGATGGGCTGGGGTCTTCTTCAGCATCCTGAGGGCAGGGAGGAAAGAGGGCCTGGAGAAAAGCCCTTGGGGGCTTCAGTGCCTGAGGGCAGGGAAGAAGAACACAACTCCAAGCAGCAGGCTCTTGGCTGGAGCTGGGCAGGTGAGGCACAGCTGCACAGGGAGTAAGCCTTGTCTAGCCTGGGCCTGAGGGCTTGGGGGTTGTCCTCACCAAGCACTCCCCAATTTTGTGCATTTGCTCTGTCTGGGTCAGATGCTTGAGTTGTTTCCACTTCAGCAGCTTTGCAGCGACGAGGAAGGCTTCCTGAGAGGCCTGCAGAGGGAGACAAGGGATTGGGGTGATTGTGGACTAGGACTGTGGGACAGGGATTAGTGCTCAAAATCTTGACCTCCAACACCTGCAGGGACAGCTGGGAAGCCTCTAGGAGCTCTCATGTTCAGGCATTGGTGGTCATGGGCTGCTGCCGAGCCCTGCTGGACCAGGCAGGGCAGAAGTCAGAAATGTCCCTGCCACCTTCTCCATTCCTCCTTGCACTGAGTATAACGCGACCCTTCCTCTGGAGTGTGATGGAGGAGGGCTGAATGGGGGGAGGAGGGATGAGAGGGGACCTCACCTTCCCATCCTCCTCTGTGGCAGAAAGCACACAGGAAGAAGGCCTTGGTGGGACTGATGAAGGCAAGGAGGTAGGGGAGATCTGCACCATGCTCTGTGACTCAGGCAGCTGGACTGTAAGGTGACACAGACTTTAGGAGTCCAAGTGCCAGAAGGCCTTGCCCCAGACCACTCCTATGGTGTCAACACACCCTTCCCCACAACACTGGTCAGGTTTGAAATTTGTACCTTAGCCACACTCTCAACCTGGTCACTCATGTGGAAGTAGAGTGGGAGTAGGCTTCTCTTCACTGTCATCTTCATCAGCTTCTTACCATTCCCCATATCCATCTGCATCACATCTTTGATGAGGGTGATGGAGAACTGCCGCAGCTGTGTGGACTCCTGGTAGGGAAGAGGACCGGAAGACTTCAACAACAGTCTCCCTGAGCAGAAGTGTGGCTGATGTGAGGGGCAATGCTTTGCAGTCAGGTTCTCCACATAGGAGCTGTGGGCCAGAGCAGCAGCTGTCGCCCTGGGCCCATGAAAGGCCGCACAAGAGGTTTCCATCAGGCAATGCCTATGCCAGGCCTCCAGCACTCATCACCAGCCACACCAGCATGTGTGCCAGTGCAGAGCTCCCTAGGGATGGGCTGAGGAGTAGTCTGGGCAATGATTGGCGTTGTCTGTGATGCACACATCAGCCTCAGTCCTGCCATGCTCACCACCACAGCACAAGCCAGGGAGAACATCTAGGTCTGGTCCTGCCTGGCAGTGCAGTTGTTGGGGAGGCCCCAGGGTACTGAGAACAGCTCCTGACATGCAGGTGCTTTGCACAGTGGCTGAGCCTCCCCACAGAGGGTCAGGCTGCCCAGAGGCATAGACCTGTCAGGGAGAAATCATTCTCTTCCCAAGAGAGCCCAGGTGTATGACGAGGGGAACAGCCCTGCCCAAGTGCTGCCACAGGCCTGGGCTGACAGCTGGCAGTTTTCTTTGCTGAGGCTCCATCAGTGGACTTCAGACTCCCACAGCAGCCTTACTTCATCAAAGAGTGGCAAAAGCTTCTCCACAAGCTGCAGAGTGGTGGGGCTGGCATTCACCCTCTTCATATGGCCCATCACATTTCTGAAGACAAGCAAGGCCTTCATCTTGTTGTCAGTGTTAGCATTCTGCTGGATCTCCATGATGTCCGGCAGCAGAACAAGCATTTTTCTTGCCTATAAGAAGCACAGAATTTCCTTTTTGTGAAGCAGTGAAAGACCACTGTGGTAAAAATGCTCTGGCCACTAAGCACCAGACTTCCAGCTGGCTTCCTGGCAAGTGGCACAGGAACCTCTGAGACAGCCTTCTGGCAGGTGGTGGCCATGGTCACAATGACGGGGACACAAAGATGGCAATGGGTAGGGAAGGAGAACAAAGGCTCTGTGTCCCCTGTTCAGCCACCTTTTTTTGAAACTGGCCCGCATGGATAGATGGGTTGGTAACCCTCCAGGCCTAGAAAGATCCCCAGGCAGCTAGAAGGCCCCTCCATGATAAAACTGTAGACTCCCACAGCTCATGTACTTCAGTGTGCTGTGAAGACTGAAGATAGACAAGCTGGCAGTGAGCAGGCCATGACCCTCACATGACAGAGGCCCACTGCCCCAGGCCCCAGAGTCAAACTACAACATCAGCTGTACCCTGAGCTCTGGCTTATCCTCCTCATCTTAGTAGGACTCTCCTCCTAGGGACATGCTCCCTTGACTGAGGTAGTTTTGATGCCTAAAGATTTCAGCATATTTTGTAGATTTTTTAGAACTTTTAGGATTACGTGAAGGTCTCTGGACTGTTCACTTATTAGAAGCCACTAGGTACTTTCTCATGGCTTGCCAAGGACGTGATGTTTTAAAGAAGCCACCTGCAGATAGCTTGAAGACAAAACACAAGAAGAGGGCCAAGCCCCACGTGGGCTCTCTCCGAGGGGCAGACCTGAAGACCACTGGGGGTGGGCTATTGGCAAACCTAGTGCCAGGGTTAGCTGTAGATATCAATATGTTAATTACTAATAAAACCTATAAAAAGGTGTAATCCCTTGGGACGGGGTGTGCGTCCACGTACAAGATCCTGAAGGTGTGGAAGCTTCCAATTAGAGGTAACTCTGTCTTTCTCAATTAACTTTGTACTGAGCGTCTATTTTCCAGAAAATATGCTGTCAGTTTGATGCTGGCTGCCTTGGTGCAGAGCAGAAACTCCTGCCTGGCACCACAAGGAAGTGCCAGAAGCAAGAGCTCCTGTGAGTGGGTGAAAGAGCATTTCTCTTCATGTTGCAGTGGCAAGGCCCAAGCCTAAAGGACTTAGGGTCCATGAAGAGGACATTGAGGGTATTTGGAGCCATCATCCCATCTCTTGACTCCCAGCCCAGGCCAAGCCACTCCATTACACATTGCCTCAGCCTGAGGCTGCCAACTTGTCCTCACTTGGCAATGCCCTGCTCACCTTCTCAGGTCTGTGCGACAGTGTGACAAGGCCTCTGAGCATCAAGGAGAAAAGCTCCAGGCTTGGTTGCTTCAAGTACCTTTGGAATTTGTAGAGGTCAGCAAAATCCTCTGATTTACTGTCATTGGAGGCCAGCAGCTGAAACACAGATGACAGTGAGACACTAGTAGAGGCTGTGGTGCTCCCTCATACCGATTCTGGTCCACACTGGCAACCCAGGGCAACGGCACTGGGGTCAGGCAGCCCATCCTTGGGGCAGCTCTGCCCATGGAGGCTGCTTGGCACCTTCCTCCTGTGCCTGGCTACACAACACATGGTTGTCTGTGCCATCTCCTCCTGTCATCTGAGCATCAGCAACTTCTTGCTCTCACATCTCTGAGAAGTGATCGAACAGCAAGGGCTGGCACAAAGGTAACAAGTGTCTCCTGCCCCCAAACTTGCAGCCCACTCAGTCAGTGCAGAGGCAATGCCTCTGCTCCTGACTCAGGTTTCCAGTCTGCAGAGCAGGGCAGGGGCACACTGGCAGGAGGGGAAGCAGAGTGCTGCCTGGGCAGACCCAGGAGTGTCCAGGTTTCATGTTTGTGCACCAGGGTCCAAGCAGCATGGGGTGTCCCTGCCTGGCCGGAACAGGGAAATCTAGGGCTAGGCAGGCCCCTGGGGGTTCTAGGGTCCATATGTCCTGGAGGAGGTCAGCATTTTGGGGCAAATGGGAGAACAGAGGGCCGTGCCCTTTTTCCTGGAGAAGCAGGCACAGCCCTGGGGGTGAGCAAGGACTGGTCTAGTCACTCACAGCCAAATGATGGATGCAGGCGTCCTCTGCATTGGACTTGAATATCCTGCGCAGCCGCTGGTCCTGGAGCTTGCTAAGCAGCTCCCTCAAGACCTTCTCCAAAGTGTGTGGCTGGGAGAGCATCACATCCCACATGGCCAGAGCAGCACTGCAGGCACAGAGTGCTCTGTCAGCAGGGTTGCCTCATCCACCATGTTGTCCCTGAGCCAGCCCCACATTGACTCAGGGGCTGTTCTGCAGCCCTGGCCCTTCCTGACCCCTTGCTTGGAGTGCCTGGGTCCCTGCCTGGGCAAGCAGGAGGAGGCTGAGGTAGCGTTCATTCCCTCTGGGGCAGGGAGGAACCTTGTGGTTGGGCTCTGGACTGTCTTGACCATCTTTGGGTACTGTGGACCTGGCCAATAGACATGGGATAGAAAGCATGGTGGGGTGGAGGTCCCTGATCCTCAGGGGTGTCCTGTGATTTTTCTGTGGGTCTGGCAGCCAGAAACTCTCCAGACCCCTCTCCCTATATGGAACAAGCCCATGAAGGGGGTGATGGGGTCAGTACCTGTCACATGATGGTGAGAGCTTCAGCAGGCTCGTAACCACTTCACTGGGGTACTCGTCAGTCATCAGAAGCAGCAGCAAATACAGGCTGTCCTGGACTGATACCATGCAGTCATTCTCAATGTTTTCATAAATGCATCTCACAATCTTTGGCACCTGGAGGACACACAGGTGAGTATGGTGCTACTACCACTGTAGCGCAGCCTTTTCCTCATCTGCTTCTGAAATTGCTGCCCTTCCCATCCTACTCTGCCAGCTTAAAATGGCTTCAAAGTGCCTGAGGCACATGTGTTAGGGAGGAAGGGATGGAGGGAGGAACAATACCTGAAAGGGCTCAAGGGCACGGCAGCCACAGGCAGCTCACCTCTGTTAGCCAGGAGGCAGGTTCTCTTATGGCCACATCCAGGATGCTGCCCACTTCCTCTTTATCATAGTTGCTGCAGTCTCCCATGGCCTTAATAGCCATGATGATGATGTCTGACCTCTCAGAAGGCTGGAGGATTTTTCCAAATGCCTGTGGGAGGAAGGAAGGCAGGGAAGACACGTCACGCTGACTGCTCTGATGGTGCTGCTTAGCTGAGCAGTGAGAGCAGCTTTGGCAAGAACTGGACCAGCAGTGCTGGCAGCAGTGTTCACAGGAACGCTGGAAGCAGGAGCTGCAGTCACTGCATGGTGGAGGCTGTGAAGAGAGAGCCCTCAGGGTGAGGGTTGGGGTCATAGGGTACAGTGTTCTGGCCCTACAGAGAACCAGGGCTTGCTGGCAGCAGGAGGGCTTCAACTGCTGCTTGGGACACTAGAGTGCAGCCCTCACATAGTCCCTGCTTGGGGACAGCAGCAGCCTCTCACCAGTGAAAGTGAGGCTGTGCCAGCCCCACTGATTCTGGATCCTTTTGCTCACACAAGTCTCCTGCCAATGCCATGGACAAGAGGCCCATCAAGGGAAGAGCTCATTACCATTGTAATATTGCTGCTGCTGGGCAAAGCAGGCCAGGAGGTGTTCTCAAGTTTCCATTGCTTTAGATGCTGTGGATGCTCTGGATTATCTTGTGGCAACATCGTGCCTAAACAGGAGGGGATCAGAGGAGAGTCAGTAACACACAGCATCCTTGTCAACAAGCTTACCAAGTGGTGTAAAGAGTTTTGGACTACAAATGGCTGAAGAAGGAAGTTACAACCCACAGTCAGAGGAGGAGGTGGTGGAAAGGGCTGCAAATCAAAGGGTGGTAGGCAAAGGGAACAAGAGGAACCTCAGGGATGATGGAGAAGCATGAGAAACACCATCTTCATGTGTATGTGAGCAAACACTCATGGCCTGGGAAACAGCTCTGCATGCAGTAGCACAACTAAAACATTGGAATAACTGAGAGATGGGGGGACAGCTCATATGGCTGAAGTGCTGCAGTTCTTGGATGCAAGCCCTTCAGGAGAGATGGGGAAGAGGAGGAAGGAGGGTGCCTCATGTTTGAAGGTGCAGCGCAGATACATGCAACAGTCAAGAGTCTGAGAGAGGGCATGTGAGTCAAAAGAAGAAGAGAGATGCAGTACTGGTGATGTGGAGGTGGCAGCATGTTGCAGACCCCTTCATCAGAGAGTCTTCCTGAAAGCATCTGGGGAAGTCTCCATGTCACTTGCTCTGATTCTTATGGGGAACTGTAACGTCCCTGAGCCCTGCTTGCAAGATTGCAGGATGCAAATAATCAGGGAGATTTCTTGAGGGCGTAAGAGATAGCTTCTTGCTGCAGGCATTGGAGGGATCAATGAGGATGATGCACAGCTGAATCTGCTGTTCTCCACTAGGGTAGAATTATTTTGGAGACATGGCAATGATAGCTTTGGCTGTGAGGACCATGAACCAGCTGGGTTTTGAGAGATCCTGACCTTGAGGAGTGGGGAAGGAGAGCAGCAAAAACCAGATTCTAGACGTCTTATGAGCATTCAGCTTCTGCAGAAAAATAACTGCTATGGGAAGCAGCTGTGAGGGGCAAAGGAAAGCAAAATTTCATGGACTGCCTCCAGCAAGAACAAGAAGTGTCCATTGCAATACTCAGGGAAACATCTGTGTGTGGAGAGATGCAGCCCACCACAGCTTCTCTTACATTTTTGCTGCAGGATGAATCTGAAGAGGTAAACAAGAGCATCTAAAGCTTCATTTCTGATCTCCAAGTCCTTACAAGTGCAGCAAACAATGAGACGTCCCAGCAGCTGTCCCAGGATGGAGATGTGACACTGTGTGTGGCAGGCAGGGCTGTCATTGCCTCCTACAAAGGAACTCTGGACCTGGGGGAGGAAGGTAGGACACAACTAGAAAGACTGAGGGACAGCAGCTGTGACCAAAGCCCTGAACCCAAGAGTTTGCCTGGACAAGGATCCTCAGTGGGTCAGAGCTTTGGAGAGCCCTCTCAAAGCAGCTGGCTGGGCAGCAGTGTAGGGAAAGCTGCCAGGCCTGGACTCCCACCACACTTCTTGAGCAATCCTGACCTGCACAAGACTGTGAGCCAAGATAGCTCCTGCTAGAGGGAAGTAGGGAGAGAAGACAATGGAAAAAGGTAGAAACCAAGACCCTCACTCCAGGGCAGGGCCTTCCTGAATGCCTTAGCTTGTGCCCAGGCTTGCTTTCCAGGCACCTGTGAACTGCAGGCTGCTCAGACAGAACCTGGCTAAAGAGTGCCTGGCTTCTTACCTCTACTGAGGAAGAGTTGGCCATCAAATCGCTCAGACTCTTAATCCTCCCCACAGCTCTCTCACGTACAGCTGTGTTCTGGCTGTTAGTGAAAGTCAACAGCATCTGGGAGGAGAGAAATTGCTGATGTGCCCTGGGAGCTGGCACTACTGAAGTCCTGGCTGGACTGATGCAATCCCTATTGCCTGGCTGGTAGGCAGATGCCACCTCCAGGGCAGAGTCTACCCCTTTCCTTGCTCTCCTCTAGAACACTGACTATGTTCCCTCAGCATGAGGGCTGGATTTAGGGGCAGGATCCTTTCTGGGGGGGTCTGCAATGAGGTAATGGGGATACAGCCCCCTGGGAAGCCAGGAGTACAGAGCTTCAGGGCTGGGCTCCCTGTGCAGGACAGGTAAGCCCCAGTATACCTCTACCCTGATCAGATGTGGGGAGGAAAGCACGAGGGACTGTGAGGCAGGGAAAGAGCAGCACCAGTTGCCACCACTGAGGTGCACAGGGAGATAGGTCAAAGCCTCTTACTGCTTTGGTACAAAGAAAGCTCCAGAGACAGAGCTGGCCCAGAAATGGCATGGACAAGTCTTTGCCATGACACAGGAGGAGGCTGCAGAGGAGAAGTCACATTGACTGCAGCCAAGGGACTCCCAATTTCCAGAGAAGCATGGTGGTGTGTGGCATCCCTGGCTCCACCAAGGGAGCACTCTCCCTGCAGTGTGTTCTCTGTGTGGCACTGGGGTGGGCACCATCCACTCAAGAGTGGAGACTCCCTTCCCTCTAGGGTGAAAACCAGCCCCTGCAATCCCCAATCTTTGCCAATGCCAGACCTGTAAGACTCTCTGCAGCTCCTTGAACATGGAAGCACGAGAGCTGATCACCAAAGTCTGCAGCATGATGTCCATGGTATCCAGGGTCTGCAAGGAGAACAAAAGGGTTGTGATAGTCTTTCTGTGGTCCCTCTTGCCCCCAGAGACAAATCTGAACTCCCCCACACCACGGGAGGACACCCATGCTGCCTCATGGTGCACAGAGGAGAGGCCTTGGGGCAGACAAGCAACCTACAGCAGTGGACATGACTAGGCCTATGGCAAGCCTACAGAAGGGTGAGGGTAGGAAAGCAAAAAAGCCACAACTTCAGCTTGCCTTGCATGTCTGCTTGTCTCTCAGCATGCAGCAGCCAAGGAGCAGCCTGAAGGGACTGAGGGCTCCTGTAGCCAGCACTTACCTTAAAGTACAGAGCAAGGCTCAGGCCCTGCATGTCCGATTTTGGAGGAAGCAAGAAAACACTACTGAAGCAGGCCTGTAAGAGGCTTTCCTTCTTGCCCTCCAGCACCATCTCCACTTGGCTGCAAAGAGAGAGAGGGGCCTGTTGGACACAGGTGCTGGGAGTGGTGCCTCCGTGCCTTGGGTAAATGAGTCTTTGGATCAGGGGTCCCCAAGAGGGATGGAGTGTGTATGGGGAGCCCTAACAGGAGGCACCTCCTTCCTCCTCCATATACCCTGGGCCAAGGGACAGTCTTGGTAGGTAAGCCTCCAATCTCAGGCTTTAAGGAAGAGCCGAGACATGGTGGAAAGCTTCTCTCTCCTCTGCTCTCTTCCAACAACCCATGAGCAGGGCAAAGCAGAGGCCTTCTGATGAAACCACTGGACTCTCCCTGAATGAGGGATGCCCTCAGCACAGGACCACAGGCTGTGGAGAGGTGCCAGCCAAACCAGGGGCTGGACAAGTACCTCAGGGTTGTGATGGCACGCATGGCTTGCTGCCGCACTGCTGTGTGTAGGTGATCTGTGGGCTCCTCTTCTAGCAGCACCTGTAGAGCACAACCAGGATGGGACCTGGCAGTTACCAACACCCAGTGCCAGCAGAGTCAGCACCAGATTATGAGGCTGGTGGAGACCTTCTGTCCCTGCTCAGCATCAGCCCCCAAAGTGCCCCCTGGCACCCTCAGGGCAGAGGTCTCTGTGGGCAGGGCTTCTCAGTAGCACCCAGATCCCCTTGAGGCAGTTCAGCGTCCATACATGCTTGTCCCTGCCCTCCTCCTGCCCAAGTGCTGTCTTCACAATATGCCAGTGATTTTACCCTATTCCCCAGACCCACTAGTGTCCCCTCACCTTGATATTCTCTGCCAGCTTAAATCTGTGGCAGAAGTCATTCAGGGCTTGTGACAAGCCCTTGCACCTGGCAGCTTCACACAGGGTGCAGATGGTCTCAAGGAACTGCATCCTCATGGCCTCCTCCTGGGATCCAGGGCACAGATAGAGATACCAATGGGGAGTGTGAGAAGGTGGACACATGGCCAGCAGGTCTGGAGCACTAGGGCTGCCGAGCTGTGCAGAAGATGTGCAGGGAACACCTCTGTTCAGCCAGCAGCTCCCTCAGCAGCCCTGGCAACAGGCAGCAGAGCCAGTGGCCTGGTCAGGAGGCATAGGCACAACTCCAATGGCGATGGCCCCAGTTACCTTTCTGGAGCCCTCTAGAAAAGTCTGGATGACTTGCGTGGACTTCTCTTCCTTGTTGCATAGATCCATCCAGCTGGATGCAGCAGGGGAGGCCTCTGGTAAATGAGGAGACCAGGGAGGGCTGTAGAAAGGACCCAAAGGCAAACACCAGGAGAGGAAGGAGCACTGTCTCCCCATGACTGTCTGGGTTGGAGGGTGCCTGGCAAATGAGCTGTGATGATGGAGAGCAACATGGCGCAGAAAGCCATGAGTGCACCGGGCTGAGGAACTCGCTTGCAGACAGGCTAGAAAGGTCCCTGATCCCCAACCAGCACTGCCTAGTGCCAGGCCAGCTGCCTCTGCTGCCCACATCCTACAGAAGGAGCCACATCCCCACTTCTGCCTCCCACCTTAGGGAGCCTGTGCCAGGGTCAGGTCCCAGCCCTGAGCAGCATTTAGCAGTGCCATGCTCCTTCCCTGCCCATGGAACACCCACTATCCAGAGAAACAGGACCCTGCTGGCAATCAGGACATGGTCTCTGGCCCCAGCCCTGCCCAAACCACCGAGGCCCCTCACTCACTAATTTGCTTTGGCTGAACCTTGCACTTCTTGTAGGGCTCTGGCAGAGAACTTCTTTTCTGGGGAGACGCATTCTCCACCCAGGCCACCTTGATGGGCTTGGGGGGTCTCTCTGACATCCCATGGGACAGAAGAAAGGCGTAGAGGTGGGAAGGATAGAGAAGCTTTGTCAAAATGTCTCAGCACCTCTGGGGAAAGACATGGACTGCAACTGGGTGTTCTTCACCTGTGCTCCCAATCCCTCCCATCAGTGTCCTGCCAGACACTGCAGAGCAGAGGTTACCACGGTGATGATATAGCCAGTACCACAAGGTGCTGGAGACAGGTCAAAAATAGCACCACTGTGACATGTCACCCAGGCTAGGAGGTGCAGGGTGTCCCCATGGGTGGCTTGAAGCCCACTGACCAGGCACTTGGATCCTCTCAACAGAGAGGCCAGGGAGCCCCTGGAGAGCAGGGAGGCCAGTAGGCCCAGCAGGTACAGGCACTCCCTGCTCACCACCTGCACACTTGCCCCACAGAGGAGAGGGAAGAGACCTCACTGCACCCTGGCCCCTTTGATGGGGCCTGCGGGCAGCACCCTCTCCTTAGGTGGTAGGCGAGCTTGCCCAGAATGAGCAGGGGCAGGGCACAGGGTGAAGGTGTTGGGCAGGATCTGGGGGTCTTCTATAGCACTCGCCACATCCCCAGGGTCAGCATAGTCTTCTCCAATCCTCCATCCACCATCACAGAAGCTGCACAGACAGGAGATGGGTGAGAAGTCAGCAGCTCCCCAGCACAGCCCTGTGTCAGAGCTGCTGTGAGGTGCTGGACATTTGCAAGGCATTCAGTGCTAGAGACACTTACTGCTCTGCTACTCCAGCCAGACTCTTGATACATCCATCCAACTCTTCAACATCTACCACCTCTGCAGGACCCCAGGAGCTGAGTAAGATTGGGAGCAGCTCCTAGCAGCACAGAACAGCCCCCCCATATGGCAACTCACACCATGACATGCCACACCACACCATATCACACCACTCCATGCCATGCCATCCCACCTCACCATGGTGCAGTGTGTTGCAGCACAGCGGTCACCTGCCTGGATCTGCTTGGCCCGTAACATGCCAGAGATGAGGCTGAGCTGCAGCATGAGTATCAGAAGTGGGACCAGCCTCATGGTGCTAGCTTTGGTGTGGCCACAGCACTCTAAGTTACCAGCACAGGCCTGTGATGTGGATCCCCAGCAACTGCAAGTTTTGGTGAAGCCCAGTACAGAAGGAAATAAGTAACCCACAAAACTGAGTGTCAGGTTGGACCATCCCTGAAAATTGGGTGAAATCTCAGCCCCAAAGAATAAAGAGATGAGTCTGAGGTTTTGAATACAACCAGATATATATCCAGATTCAAGCCCCGTAATTCCTAATAACAAAGCTCTTACTTTTTCAAGCCTAGCTGTGTGCAGACAGCACCAAGTTAAGGGGGATTGATGATCTACTTAAGGGCAGGAAGGCTCTAGAGAGGAATCTGGACAGGCTGGATCAATGGGATGAGGCCAATTGTGTGAGATTCAACAAGGTTGAGTGCCGGGTTCTGTGCTTGGGTGACAACAACTCCATGGAACACTACAGGCTTGAGGAAGAGTGGCTGCAAATCTACCCAGCAGAAAAGGACCTGGGGGTGCTAGCCAACACCTGGACAAACATGAGCCAGCAGTGTGCCCAGGTGGCCAAGATGGCAAATAGCAGTCTATTGTGTCAGGAATAGCAAAGCCAGTAGGATTAGGGAAGTGATAGCCCCCTGTCCTTGGCATTGGTGAGGCCACACCAGTTGGCTGTGGAGAGAATGCCACAGAGAATTATCCCATTCTGAGGGCAAGAAGCCATGGATCTGCCTGCCCCATGAAAAGGACATATGCCTGACCATTACTGAAGATGATTGACTTCTGTTTGCATAACAGCCATATTTCAGTTGGTGCAAGCTCAACTAGCTCTCAGCTATTCGGTTGCTGTCTGTATGCTGCTGTTATTATCCATCTTCCCCAAATCCACTTTGAACCATCATGAACAGATGCATCCACTACAATCACCACTTGCAGTTATCACTTGAGCAGAGTCATGGGAAACACAGGTGAGGCTGGGGGAGGGGGTGGGGAGAGCATCATCACACTACTATAAACTTAGACAAAATTCAAACATGGTCTTGTTGATCCAAATCTGTGAAAATTGAAGCAATACTTTGCACATTCAAAACTCTTATCACAAGAAGTTGGTATTGAAACATAATTTCTGCAATCCATTCATATCAATAACAAAAAAATATTAATTATTATTTCTTTTTCAGGCATGCAAAATTTTGAGCTAAATGATGAGCTAATTTTTTTTTACTTAACTATATGAATTAACTTGCAGTAATATAACTGCCTCTGCTTTTCTGCTTACTTCATGATTTTCTAATTCTTTTTCCTAAAACTTCTGTGGCATAGTTTTCTTTCACTTCTCCAGCATTTATTTCTCATGGGCTCAAAAGATCCAGTAGGAATTTGAATTAAAATCTTTATTCATTATTTTAAACATTGAACATTTTTGCTCAGCTCTTACACTTCACTGCCATTCAAGAATTTCAAAGCTTTCAGAAATTATACCATCTCAGTTTAATACACAGGCAAATAAAGACATAGAGCAATAAAGTAACTGGACTCACAATAACCAGTAGGTCTATGGCAAAGTCAGCAATGGCACCAAGGTCTGCTATACTTCATTGCACAGACACTTTCACTAAGCCTTTAACTTCTTCAGTTCTCAGGGAATACTGGATGGCCCCTAAGGACTTCAGCTGTATTATTTCAACAGCCCTGCTTAGCTGTGGTGGTCTCAGGAGAGAAGCTTTTGTGTTCTGTGCACTTTCCTGCAGCTTGTACAAGGACTGTTGGTAATTCAGAGGGATCATTTATCAGGAGTAATTTCCATTTTTCAGAGAAAGGACAGTACTTAGGAGAGATGCTACTTCAAAAAGCCTGGCAGGTAGGTGAAAATGTATGCAATTCAATATTAAGACACCTTAGGTGGCCTTTAAAGACACGCAGCATTAAGGAAGGACATGCAAGACACCAACCAATGCATAGTTGCCATATGTGGCCTATAGGAAAGACTTTGCCTTCTGGAACAACAGATAGGGACAGATGGAATGGTCATCCTTAGGTCATCCTAAATGACACAAGAGACCTGTGTTTAGACATCTATACCTCAGCTCCAGTCCCTGGTTACCTAAATCTCTCTAGGGTCTGTTGATTGCACTAACTAGCTCTCCAGCAGAGCTAAGATACCTAGAGGGCCTATACACATCTCTATGTAAGTAGCTGATTCTTCAAACTGTCTAAATTCAGTATAACTTTCAAACTGAAAGCTACCCCTCCATCATCATGTCTCAGATCTAGGGAAGAAGACACAACCTCTCAAATAATTCCACTTGACATGCCAAGTGCATTTGATAAAGGTCTGATTGTGACTTCTCTAGAGAGAGGTGTCTCTTTGGTAAATGATTATCAAACTAGTTCGACTTTATGCATATTTCTGGTGGTCTGATATATAGTTTTCCTTCATTAAGTAACATAGCTTTTCTTTTAATGATTGAAATTGAGCTCCAGATGTCCCTAACAGCTGTCAGAAGAATTTACCATCTGAACATGCAGCAAACATAAAGAAAAACAGGCTAGAGGGGAAGGAGTTCATCTACCTGTATGTGGACACAGGCAATATAAGCATCCACATCTGAGCTAATCACTTCCCTTTCCAGGCTAGAGAAAAAATGTTCACAGAGAGCCCCTTGGCAGCCAGATCTAGTATTGCTTGGGTAGATATGCTCTGGATGACATCTAGATGTCAGATCCAGTCTAATTTTTCCTCTGTTAATTTTTCTGGGGTTTACATGTACTTTATATATACTTTTTTCTCCCCCAGTTTTAATATGTACTTAATGGTCTATGACTCATCTGAGCTTTTTGAATATCTACTTCAGAAGCAAAAAAAGAAGCCTAAAAAATCAGCTTGGACATAGACTTTTAAATTTAAAACATATTCATTTGATTAGCAGACTGCTACAGGCATTGTTTGGAGCAAAAGATGGAGAGGCAATATTCTACCTGTCTGATCCTCTGTTTAGGATTGATAGAATTTGAAAGATTGATCTGTATATAAAGATGAAAGCAATAGTTAATTTGGTTTTTTAGGTTGGTTGGATGGGTTGGGTTTTTTTTTTAATGACATTCCCTCCTATGCCATAAGTTAGAAATATTGAGACTACAAGCAAAGGCAGAGCTGATTCAATGATTCTGCTTTTCCTGGCATAATCTGGTATTTCAACCTATGGAATCCTATGGCATCAGCTGATTATGTGAGGATCAGTTGTTGTGAGAGGCTGCTGACATCTGTACCTAGTGAACTAATTAGTAACACTGCCTTAACTGGCCAAGTATGACCACAGCCATGCTCTAAAATCCTCATTTAATTAAATAATGGGTAAACTTCCTGTTAGGGATAGTCTACAGTACATGCCAACTCCTCAGCATATGCAGAAATCCCATGGGAAAATATTAGAGGTCCCCATTGAGAATATTGGACAACCAAGCTCCAGTGTTCAACCCCTAGAACTGTTTGAGTCCACAGTCTAGAAATAGCTGTAAAATACCCCAAGGTTTCCTATATGAATTATCATTGCAACTGTAAACAATCTCCTTGGTTTGCTGGAAAACAAAAGATCTGTGTTACTTTCATTTATCTGTTTTGTTATGAAGTGTTGGTGTGCACTTTGAGCCAAATATTTCAGTAACTTCAGTGCAACTTTTAGTTGTATAGAGAAGTCAAGGGCACAGAATTTGTATCAGGAAGTTAATTTCCTCAGGATCTTCCAAAGAAAAATTCATATTATAAAGTCATAAAATGTATTTTCTGCAAGGAGTATAATTTCTTTACAATATCTGTTACTGAAAAAGCCTAAAAACTGGGAGGTTTGGGGTATGCAGTCTAG
The DNA here is from genome assembly GCA_013396975.1 of Bucco capensis. NCBI lineage: Eukaryota > Metazoa > Chordata > Aves > Piciformes > Bucconidae > Bucco > Bucco capensis. The sequence continues at coordinate 46,808 of VWZO01010066.1, forward strand.
TTGACACCATCATGTTTGAAAATGCTGTTTCTAACCTAGTTGTCTTAAAAACTTTAATTGCAAAGGCTAAAACTAAATTAAAGACAAACTTTTAATTGCCTTTAGCTTCATGATACTTATTAGACCCACTGAAAGCAAAATCCAAAATGGCACAGTGTCTATACTGTTAATTGTACTTTGGTCACAAATATGAGTTTAATTGTCCATATCAAATGGCATCGTCACGTTTAATTACATAAAATATAAAGCATCACTAATTCATCATACAAACTGAGTTCTCCTGAATATAAGAGATGCCATCTCTGGACCACCTCCAAAACATGTACATCTGCTAAAGTCAACAATGTCATTTTGCAGACATTCATAATGTTCCTTCTCACTGAAGACCAGAGTATATGAGCATTTGATGGTCAGATGGTTATAAAGAAGGCAAACCAAGAACTGCACCTGTGTTATAAGAAGACATTAAAAGAAAGGTTATGATACAAATGGTTGCAGTGCAGATGGACATATACATCTAAATGTCTGTGTTCATGGTCCTGTAAGAGTCAGGAGATGATTATGAGAAAGGACAAGACAATTAGGATTTCTTTCATGATTAGGACTTGCACAGCCTGTGATTTCTGGTCCCTAACCTGGTGCTTCCTGTGTAAGGAAAGAAGGTTCCTGCATGTGGATCTGAACACATGTAATATTGTACATCCTAGAGGAAATAGTAGCTCAAAGGCTGCTTGATCCTCCCTATTCAGGGGCAGCTGAAACAGAGCCTCCAGGTACTCTGGGTCAGGAGCAGCTGATCACATTCATTAGAGGCTTCTAGAGCTTCCTCAGTCCCAAACCGTTGTGGTTTCCCTTACCTTGTCCTTACTTGGGAGCAGCAGGTACATTCAAGTTTCCCAGAGGGTTCCTGTGCTTTCCTCAGTGGCCCTGGCCATTGTCCCCACAAGATCTAGAAGCTCCCAAAGCAGAATTCAGAGGCTGCTGCACAAGATGCAACATCTGCTGGCTGCTGCCTCACTTAGCTGTGCTCATGAACCTCAAAGGGGATCACATATTTTATTAAGGACTCTTCAGTAAAACAGCCTGGGAGCAGGGAATAGAACCTGGGATTCCCTGATCATGTCTCATGACTTTGTTAGAGAACCAAATGTTCTCTTGCTTATTCTCCCTCTGTCCTCATAAATTTGGGGAGTTTGTTTTCACAGTCTCAGTTGGAAGGAAATAGGAGATTATTGCACATGTGTTTAGTTAATAGCTAGCTGGTTCAGGTACCCCTACTGGAAAAAAGAAGTTTCTGAGCTTGAAGAACTTCAGGCTGAGGAGCTCAGATGTCTTCCATCCTTGCTGAAAACAATAACCATCACAGTTCTAAAAAAGGCAGCCTGCTTCCTCTGTTTCCTCTCTGTTCAAATGAAAAATGAGCCAGATGTCAGAATCCAAAACTAGAATACAGGTGCCAGAATCTAACTTTTGTATAGATACCTACATCTAAGAGAGGACTTTAAAAACACTACCCTGCTCAATATCTCCTGCTAAATATCTTTTACATTGATGTACTACAGTGAAATAACTGTATATTGTCTTCCACTGTATGGGGAGTTGTTTACATATAAGGTGGCTGTAGACCTCTAGAATTAGTGACTCTATTCCCCTTTCTGTATTTGGCTTTTACCTGTCTCCAAACAAATCTCACATGTTCCCTTAATAGTTTCATGTACATACTACATTACAGTGAAGGAAAGGCCTGGACTTGGAAGAGTGGCTCAAAGAGAAATTGAGTGTTATAACAGAAACAATAGTCTGGGAGCTAAAAAATGTGTTTGCAGCAGATCACTGACTAGAACTGAGTAGTGCAGTTGGATTAGAATTTCCTGAACAAGCATAGCATAGTAATCATGACAAGCTGCAATGACAGTCTGCCAAGGAAAACATCTGGATCATGTAAGACATAGATGTGGACAGAGTTTATAGAAGAAAAAGTGGCAAAAGCAACACCCAGCCAGCTGGACTCAGAGAATAGGAAAACAACAATCTTCTAATCACAACTAAAAGTTTGGGATTGAAGTCTCAGCATTTAATTACACTATTTTTAGTGGCTTCAGGTCTGTTTAGGACTCAAAAACATGAAGCAGATACCATGTCCATTTGTTCCTTAAATCCCTAAATCACACATTACCAGACCCTGGCTGAATTCAACAGGGGTAATATCCTCCATATTTCCTCTCACTTTATTTGCCCTTCCTAAACATTTCCTATTTATCAGTACAAGAGACAAGATGTGTTTGTACCATGCATGGATTAGCACAAACCAGGGACCATTCCTGATGCTGCAAAGTTTGGACATTGCCACTGCTTTTGAAAAGAAGGGAGTTAGAAACACTAATTTACTAGTTATAGGTATGGCTGATAGGTGATTATTCTTACATGTTAAACTGTTCAAATCCATAGAATCAAGAAAAATAGGGATGAAATGGACTTTTATGTGTTGCTTACTTTATACTTGTTCCAAGGCCAGATCAGCATCACCTAAACCACTCTACAGATGACTGTCAAGCCTATCATTATTACACAGTAGTATAATATGACATTTCTGCAATCCATTCATCATAGGCTTTATTATGCAGGAAGAATTACAATTAAGTTCTGCAGTGGTGCTGAATTGTCTTTTAATTGCTTCTTTCAATGTATTCACCTGCAGGCTATTTCTTCCAAGTCATCTTCTCTGGAGAGTCAGCAAATGTAAGGATTTTTTCAACATTTCATGTAATAAAGCTTTGAAGGAATGATAGGATGAAGGTGATGTTGGCTGGACTTTGATTCAATATCATGGCTAATGGAAAATGAAAGTAGAAAATAATCAAATACTTCCTAATAAAATTAAGAACAGCTCTCGTTAAACATCCATGGTGATTATATAGCTGGAGAAACAAGGCTCTTCCAACTTTCCAGATCTGCTAAGACCATCTTTGCTTGCAAATAAGAAGTGGTGCATGGTCACAATCTTGAAACCTGCCGCGTTTCATTCTGCCACTGTTGAGTTCAGGATAGCAGAGTGATTTGCTCTCTCAGGTCCTGTAATACACAACCAATCTTTATCAAACACTTTTCATTACAGTTTCAATTTCAGAATGAAAACTGCTTCCAAAACCACAGATTTCCCTCTACTGCAAAAGAAAAAAATGTATTGCCCCCACCTTTTTTCTTGGGAATAAAACCCTTAAAAATCATGATTTTTTTTTTTCATTTCAGACAACCTAGAAAGGCCAATAGAGGCTATTGTTAAAATTCATTACTTAACCATTAAATGAAAGCTATTTAGAAAACAACCATTTGAGGATACAAAAAATTACAGGATTCCATTCCAAGAACATTGCCAATAATAGCTGGAATTTAGAGCACTGGCTTTGGTATGCTTTTTCTGAATGTAAAATTGACATGTTCCTATGGAAAGTTTTTATCTTGATGAAACCACATTTTTTCATTAAAAAATGCCAGATCTATTCCTGAGCAGATGGAATTAAGGTTTTGCAGCATCTAAAAAGAAAGTGATCAATACAATTATCTCTAAATCACCTTCCCATCCGATAGACAGAGGTCAAAGATCAGCACTATTTCCAGCATTAAAACTTTTGGAAGATCCTTTAGCAGCTTGTGCTTCAGCATCTCTGTCTTTTCATTAAACACCTACAATGCATTGGGACCAAACTAGCCAAAAATCCTTTGTGTGAAGCACTAAATAATACACTTTCAAAAGACATTATTTTGCCTGCATCAGCAGGACCTCAGAAGAATGAAACAGAAACAAATGAGTGATTGTAATGAGTGTACTCATGACTCTCCTAATGTTGAATGTATCATTGACTAGCAGGTGCTAGAAAGATCTGACTGTACACGCATACCAGAACATTTCTTGCCAGCTCAGCAGTATTTCTGTGGTCTTCAGTATTTTTTTCTAGCCAGAACTGGAGTTTCTGTAATCCTCAGAAATCCTGTGTAAATGAAGCTGTAGTTCTCATTGGAATAGCAGTCACCTATGTCTTTCTGAAGTTTATCCTTGCTTTTCAAGAGAAAAATAAATGCTCTGTGCTGCTGGAGCAGGGGAAGGAAATGTCCAGAGCCTGCTGCAACATGCAGTTACCAACGGCTGCTGAAGAGAGAGCATGCCATCATGTGGTGATGCAGCCTCACCACAGTAATGTAATTTTTCACCACCATATAGATGAAAAGAAAGATAAATGTACAGTGAGAGAAGATGATCTGGATCCTACCAATTTCCCTGCCACCTCTAATTCATTGGAAGATGTCAAAAGGTTTTTTGTGTGTCTGTAGTATTGCTCCTTCTGCCCAGTTTTGGGCACCTTAGTAGTCATTTGGGGGCTTAGTACTGTGTCTTGTCCAGGCACAGTCTAAAAATCACTTGGAGTCTTCTGTGGCCCCTGGTGCGATAACTGTGCCGACAGCAGAGGGAGCATTAAACTCATTGCCCATGGTAAAGTGTNAGGCCACCACCTGCAAAAAGCATACTGAGGCTGAAAGCTGAGATGCTACCATGAAGACGTGACTTGGTCTGCTGTAATGCAAGGAAGAACCTTAGAACTGCTGCCACCCTGTCTGAGCTTTACCAGCCTCCCCACCTTACCATGATGAGAGTGATTTCTGCATGCCAAGAGCCTGGCCAGCATTAGGGAGTCCAGGTCTATTCACACATAGGGCCTACTGGCTTTCTCATCTCTACTGCATCTGCGTGGAGATGGAGCCAGGCAGAAGCACAGTGCTCTTCCCTTTGCATCAGCCCTTTTGTGATGTTTTTGGGGTATCACAGAGATGAGAGATGCCAGCTTCACCAATATGGTTCTGCTGAGAAGCTCATTGGCTAAATGAATCTTGCCAGCTGGAAGTTCACTTTGGCTGTGGATGGGGCCTGAAGTGTCCTGAGCTTACCCATGCATGATTCTACCCTACCTGATCTGTGCTTCTCCTGGCTAACTGGTGCCCACACTGGGCTCTTCCCAGAAGTGCATGGCAGAGCAGGAGCACTGACATGGGGAAAGAGCTGCAAACAGAACCTACACAAGGCTGCACAGCACCCCATAGCAATTTTAAGTGTGATAGCCAAAGCAGGGCTATGAGGATAATTGATGTCACAGCATATTATCAGAAGGGTAACTCAGTAACCACCTTTATCCTGAGATGTACAAACTCTGAGAAGCAGCTAAGCTCAGGTGACTATTACTCCTTTGGAAACCTGACATAACTACAAGTTATCATCTGATCTTGATAATCTCATTGACTTTCATACTGTAGAATTCCCAGCACCTAATTCTTTTGTCCATGGTATTCAATCATAACACATCTGCAGAGCTTCTTAGAAATGTGCAAATGTGTTTCATACCCTGGAGAGCATACAAGGCAGGGAAAGGGCCACAGTGGGATATTGGTGTCACCAAAGGTGAGGTGGGAAGGATAGCTGGAGGAAATCATCGGTCTTTCAGTAAGTATTTGGAAGTAAAAGAGCTGGGAAAAATCAGAGAGACTGTCCAGACTTCTCAAGAAGTTGACACATCTTTAGAAGGTGGCTTTCATGAATACTTTCTTGCCTGAAACTTTTCTATCATCTCCAGACAGATTGTTTTAAATGTAATCCTTGAATCACTGCACTATTGATCACTAACAGACATAGATAAAGTAATTGATTCTATTTTATTCCTCTCACAATTTCTTCTCCTCATCTTCCACCTCAGAAAGCCTCTTCTCTGATTTCCCTCCAGCCTGTTCTGTGTCCATCTGATCCTTCAGGTAATAGTACTCCTCACAGGAGAGGAAACGCTCCAACCCAGAAGATAACAGTATTTCTTCCTCCCTCTAGATGGTGCCATGAGCTTTCCCTGGGTTAAACGGAAACTTGGAAAACCAAGTTTGGTGAAGTTTAATCTTTTCTTTCTTTCCTAAGTGAATGCAGTCTGGGGCAAATGGATGCCATTTTCTGTTGTAAGATCTTCTATCTCTTCACTCCCTTTTTCATTGGATTTCACTTTCTCACCATCCTTTCTTTATTGTCCAGAGTGGCCCCTCTCAGAAAAATATAAAACAAATCATAGGAGACCATGAAACTGACCTTTGAGTTCCAAGGAGCAGTGTTTATCTGTAGGCAATGCTGTCTGAAGATATTTTATAGCCAAAGGAAGGAGATAGAGGTGGTTCCTCCTGGCCTAAAGCGGGTATCTGAAATAGGGCTGTGCTGCCAATACCAGAAAAGCACTATTTCTCTCCAGGAATTGGAAACAGAGCCCCAGTTAAGTAGTGCAGGCACACGTCTCTATGACTGACACCTAAAGTTAGATGAGATCAATAACAACAAAAAGTTCCAGAGTAGCTAAATGGCATTTATTTGTTCTAAGTACTAAGCACAAAACTGGCAAAACAAGGACAGAAATTAATTGCATCTTTTTATAGTGGTAAACCTTGAAGGACATTGTAATCCCAGCCCACAGGAGTGGTCAATTCATTTTAGTAATGAAAAGATTAATTCTGAGCCGAACTAATCCTGACCTGGAGATGGTTCAGGTGTGGATTTGAGTCCAGTTTCACTGGTTGAGGCTTTCTCTGCTGGTGAGAAGACTAGCTCCAGTGAGACCCCCAGGCTCCACATTTGGATCCACATATTTATTCCTGTTACAGTTTTTAATTTTGACATGTTATTATACCCAGAAGAGAAAGTGACATAGAATCAGGCCTGAGATTTGCAGCTTTGGGGTCTGGGTGTCACAGGGAGCAAGAGGGAGGACATCTGTGGGCACAGAGTGCAAGAAAACTGTCCTGAGCTCCCAGGCACATGTGGGATGGCAACAGAAACAGTTCCCACCAAGGGGTGCACTTTGCTACCACATTTTTTACTCTCCCTTCATTCTACAGGTGGCATGGGGCAATAAAAATAAATCTATTTTCCAAGAAAGGACTTGTAAATGTAGCATTGAACTCACAACCTGCAGCTGCAACTCTAACAGGGAGGCACGGCCTTCCCTAGTCTTTTTTTTTTGTTGTTGTTGTTGTTTTTCCATGGGAAATGCATATTTGCTGCTTTCTATGTCATTCTGAAGCACTGTCATCTGTAACATTTCTCCTCTATTATAAGTGGGGAAGTGGAAGGAAATTGCTTGTCACCCAGTGGCAATATGCAGCTTTTATTTACATGGGAAAGCAATAAAATTGATGGTTTCTGAAATGACCATCATAGAATCATAAAATGGTTTGGGTTGGAAGGGACCTCTGGAGGTCATCTAGTCCAACTCCCCTGGAGTGGGGAGGGACATCCCCAACTAGATCAGCTTGCCCAGAGCCCTGGCAAGCCTCACCTTGAATGCCTCCAGGGATGGGAACTCTACCACCTCCCTGGGCAACCTGTTCCAGTGTTCCACCACCCTTGTGGTGAGGAACTTCTTCCTAATGTCCAGTTTAAATCTACTCCTCTCCATGACCATAAGTCACTTGGCTGGGGTTCAAAGCAAGAGGGTATGTGTGTAACTTTGCTTTCTAATCCATAGAGGAGGAGACTGCTAGGCACTGGCCTGGTGTCTGCCTTAGGCTTGTCATTCACTCACCTACGTTTTATTTTACTCACACGAAGACAATGCTCTTAATGTGAATTGGTTTCACAGAAGCCTTGTGATACTTAATGAGATGCTCTTGTAAAACTCAAGGGAGCTCTGAACAGCAGAATGGAGATCTCTGCATCTGATGGGCAAGCAGAGACATACAGAGACTTCTAAAAGAGCACTGTCTACAGTCCTGGCAGAGCTTCTTTTAAAACCACGTAGAAAAAGCAAGGGCACTAAGCACAGAAAAGAGGCACAGATACAAGGGCTAGGGAAACCACCTTGCACTGGGAAGCCTTTAAGAATGTGTTCTATGTGAAGTGTTTAGAGAGTGTTTGACAGTACAAATACATTTATGAGAAAATAGCAGAAAACACTGACAAGCTTTCTGGAGTATTTAAGAAGGTTGTAATAAGAACCAGTATGTAGGAACTAAAGCTTAAGCAATCACACACACTCCTGAACCTAGACTGGGTTAAGAAAGTTCAGTTTCACAGGAACCAAACAGACACCCAGTTCTCCATCCCTGAGAAATATCTTCTGCTATAGGACACAGTGGGACAAGAAGAAACTCAAGTTATCCAGTAACTATGCTCAGTGCTAAGTCTATGCTCATTTACCTGGTGCTGTGTAGAGGGAAGGCTGGTAGAAATCATTAAACCTGCACAATTGGTTGCTTCAGTAATGCACTGGAAACTCAGAAAATCAAGTTGAGCCATAGCAAGATGAAAGGATGTTTCTTCCCACATTGTGATCCAGCAATGAAAGAGAAGGTCTGGTTGCTGACAGGAATGTTAAGCGTTGTGACTTTTGAGTGAGACAAGGCTTGTGGAGAGACTTAAGATCCCTATCAACAAACGCTGACCCTGTCGTGTCCTTAGATCATGATGGCTAAAACAACTCTCAGCCTGGAGAAGGCTCCAGGGAGACCTTAATGCCTATCAGTACTTAAAGGGAGCCTATAAGAAAAATGGAGACAGTCTTTTTAGCAAGACCTGTTGCAACGGGACAAGGGGTGATGGCTTCAAACAAAGGAAGGGAGATTTAGATATAAGGATGACATTTTTTTGCAATGAGGGAGGTGAAGCACTGGAACACTGCCCAGAGAGGTGGTGGATGCCCCATCCCTGGAAACATCCCAGGTCAGGTTAGACAGGGCTCTGAGCAACATAATCTAGTTATAGGTGTCCCTGCTCACAGCAGGGGAGATGGATTAGATGACTTCTAAAGGTCCCTTCCAACCCTAACCTTTCTATGATTCTATGAACTCTAATCTTGGACACTTTAAAGGCCATTTACACTTCATTCAGTCTCTTTTTTCTTCCAAATTAGGTATTTATTTACACAAACCTCTCAGAAATAACTTTTTTTTCCCCTCGTTGTGATCCATACCCCTCAATATATTTTCATAGCTTATCTTTTCTTGCACAAATGCCATCCCACCCCCTCTGTCTGTATCCACTATGTACAGTGCAAGGTCAAGCTGGAGAGGAAATGAAAAGCACCCCAGCCAAGCTTCTATGCCCAAAGAAAACACCTGAATAACTGCTCTGCAGGCAATTCACTTGTTTTTGTGAAGCAGGCATGTCCCAAACAACTTCAGTCACTCAGGGCTTGGAAACACCTGGGTCCAACTTCATTCTCTCTGTGCATTTTTGCACTTGGACAACTAGCTCATGTGCACTGCTTTTTCCCACAGAGAACTGGTGTTAGATATATGTATCCCACACATAGAAGGCATTAAACTCTTTCTGCTAGTCATCTTCCACTCTCTAGCTTGCCCAAAACTCTGTCTCAAAACGTGACTTATTGCAGTCAAGCTCCCCCATGTTTTAACAGGTAGACAGATGCAGCCACCATGCCGTGTTATAACCAGAGCATTCACATTTGTCAGTGGCTGTCAGAAGAATAGATGGGCTAGCAAAATATGCACCTGAATGTAGCTACTGTATTTTCTGAGGGACCATTTCTTTCTGCAGAACCCATAAAATGTGTACTGCAGCTGTAGCAGACCTCCTTGGAGACGAATGGCATCTGAAAGCGTACCTCGATGCAGCAGCACTGATGGGAAAGCAAGTTCAAAGGCATCCAGCTCTCTCTGGAGGATACAGCTATGTTAGACACTGCTGGATAGATGACTAGGTACCTGTTTTAGCACCAAAGTATTACAAAGAGCTTTTTCTGCCTCAAGGCAGTAATTTGCTGAAGCACATAAGACACATTTCCCATTGGCAGGATGAAAAGAAAACTTTCACCCCATTTTTTTGCAAAACACTACATTATGTCATCTCTGAAAAGAGCTCTATTGTATGTGTGGGCCTTGGCAAATATGGAGAGGGGAGAGAACTGAAATGACAGCTTTCAGTGCTTGTATAAACACACATTAACCCTGCATGTCCAGGGTTGCAGCTGAGCTCCAAAGCCTGCCTTATACCAGATGCCTTGAATTACAATCAGTAAGCATTGTGTGGCTTTCTTGTGATGTTTTCTTAAGGTGAAACTGGTGAAGTGCCTCATCTATTTTTGTTTGCTTTGTAGCAAGATTGAGAGTTCAGGAAAACATCCTGAATTTTCCTCTCCCAGAGAAACAATGTGCTGTGTCAGTTTCCCATTTGTATATGTTGGTGAATATTTTTAATATAGATTACAACTTGGAAAGATACAAAGCAAAAAGCAAATTAGATTTTACCCAGGCTAATTCTTTTCTCATTTCCTCCAATTTTACACCAGTGACATTAACACAGTTAGCTTTTGATTTATGCTGGTGCAAGTGAGAGAAAAATGGGCCCTTGAAGAGCTGCCTTTAATTCAAAGCATCTGGGCAGAAGAAAGGTGGAGTGGGAAAAAAATCCTATTTTCCAAGAAAATGAGAGCTCACAGAGTCATTAGCTGTCCCTAAAGATATCTGGTTTAATGCATTGCTTTAGAAGTGTAGTTAGTAATTCTTGCTGAATCTAAAACCTATCAAGAATGACTGGGTTTCTTAAATCAGTAGTTTGTAAAAAGCCTGGGGCAGGATGGAAGATGCTCACATTTAACCAGACTTCACCCATTTTCAATCTTACTCATTCTCAGTGCCCAGCCTGGATCACCAAACAGGAAAAAGTTTGTTGCTAAATTACTGAACTACACAAACTAAAGCAGCAGATAAAATTTAACAATTAAAATCATGAGTGTTATTCTCTATAAGCTAGGAAATAGTTTCTCACATGTTCTGTCGAAGTGGCAGCCGTTGCAATCTGGTAAATTGCTGAAAACAGTTTTTAGCTCTTAATAGGACCTGGGGGAACTGAGTAATTTGCTGTGTTGATTAACATGCATTAAGTTGAGGGACAATAATTCTTTTGTAATAGAAGATGTGATTTAGCAGATAAGAGCACAATCAAGTAGGTATATGGGTCTGTTTAAATCTGCACATCAGTTTTATATTCTCATCTTTCATGGCCACTTTGGATGCTAAATACCTTTTACTGTGAAATCACATTCATTTAGATGCCTGCATATGGGGTCTCAGTGCCAGCCTTTAAGCACTGGATTTTGCTATTTTCTGATATTTTTTTCTAATCTGTTTGTTATCATTTCTCTGCAGTAGTGTTTTTCATGCTTTAGACCTCTGGAAGTCCAGGATGACTTCTAGGGGGGTGTTGTCATGATGCACAGCACACAACATTCCTTTTGGATTGCAGATAATCCACATTTATGCAGCTGAGAGGAGGCTTTTCTCTCAAGTGGTTGCTATTCTGCAAGCTGGTCAGGATCCAGCTATTACACAGGAGCAGTGATTTCCACAAGTGGCAGTGTCGGAGGATTTTCTATTTGGATGAGCCTGCCAGGGATGGGCTGGAGAAGCTTGTCAAAGACAGCAACAGAGAGGCAGAAAGTGCAGATGCAGCAGGCACATGAACATGAAGTGTGGAAAAGCCCTCGGGATTGCACCAGCAAGGACCAGCCAAGTTCAGCAGCAGTGGAAGGAACCATGCTGATGCATGGTCATAGACATGCTAACATGTGCTGCCTCCTCCAGCCAAAAAGTCAGACATCTTAGGCCAATTTCCTCTCTTTTTCTTTCTTTTATTTTTTAATTAAAGGAGAGAAAACACAGCTACTTGTGATTAGTCTGACATGGCAGATTGGGAAACAGAGAGATAGCCCTTTCCTTTCTAGCCCTGAGAGTCAAATGTGGAAACGGATTGCCCAGCTGGTACCTTGTTTCCTTGGCCATGAGCAAACAATAAGTCAGTGTACCATGGGCTCCCTCTTGTGATGGAAATAACCAAGAAAAGCTCCAGCTATGAATTACATTATCCAAAGGATTTAGTGAATTTGGGCAGAGTCACACAACCCATAACTTCTCCAGGGCTTGTATAGCATCCTGGTCCTATCTGGTAACCTGTCACACACTGACTGAGCACATTACACTCCTTCTTGTCTGGTATAGAATCATAGAATGGTTAGGGTTGGAAGGGACCTCTGGAGGTCATCTAGTCCAACCCCCCTGCACTGGGCAGGGACATCCCTAACTAGATCAGCTTGCCCAGAGCCCTGGAAAGCCTCACCTTGAATGCCTCCAGGGATGGGGCCTCAACCACCTCCCTGGGCAACCTGTTCCAGTGTTCCACCACCCTCGTGGTGAGGAACTTCTTCCTAATGTCCAATTTAAATCTCCTCCTCTCCAGTTTAAAACCATTGCCCCTTGTCCTTTCACTGCAGGCCTTTGCAAACAGGCCCTCTGCAGCCTTCTTGGAAGTTCCCTTTAAGTACTGGAAAGTCACTAGTAGGTCCCCCCGAAGTCCTCTCTTCTCCAAAGCCACCAACAGGCTGCCAGAGGAGTCATATATGGCTACTGCATGTGGTATGCATTAGTAATAGGGTGTTTTGGACCCAACTGGAACCCCTGTGACTCCTTAATACTGAATTTGCTGTGGCAAGAGCAAAAAAAACCAGATGGTTTTATTCATCATGCATTCTGTCTTCTGAAGTAGACCCTTTAACAGCTCGGGCAGAAACACTGGATCTTACAGGGATCTGAGGGTATTATCAAACCCCAAAATCAGACCTTATCACTCACCCTGCTCACTTCCTATGTGCTACAACCCATTAACACCACTCCTCTCCAGACCTCAGCACGTTCAGCTCCATAGCAGCAATGAGCTACACAGCCAGCTCCACTGCTTTCTTTTATTGCACCATCATCTGCTAAACACCTCACCTAAAAGATTATGCAATTCGAAAGCCAAAAATAACTTATTTCCCTGTGGTCTGCTCTTCAGGGTTTTATGGCTGGCTGATACAGAGCAAAGCCTGGGGCCAAGGGACAGAGTGCAGATTAAACTGAATTTAGGCAACAATTACTCTTTTCCTCTGCAGAAGAGCCACACAAGGAGGGGCTGTATTTTCTCACCTTTTTCTGGCTTCTCTCTCATTCCAAGGGAGGAGGAGAGATGCATTAGTGCCTCAGCAGACCTCGGGAAGCAAGCTGTTCTTTTTTTTCATTTAAATCAAAGTTCATACAACCCTGCAGTGAATGAGCTGCTACCTGAGGGGTCACAGCCTCCACATAGCCATGTGTTTTCAGTGGCTTGGCCAAATATCTTTGTGTTCCTAAAATATTTGCAAGTGTTCTCAGAGTGAGAAAACGGACTTAAAAAATTATTGCAAGATGTGAACCTCCAGTTCAATAATATCTACAGAAATATCATTTTAGAAGCTCTCAAAAGCTGATGGAGACATGGACAACCTCCAAAGAAATACATGACTTGGGGCATTCAATAGAACCCGCTCCCTCTTTCAGAACTGAACCAAATCCTCAGCAGAGGGTGGAGCAGCAGACAAGACATTTTTTTCTAGCAAAATCCCTCACACATTCATTGTATATTTTCAGTCCCTTTTGGATTGAAAATACAATGGTCTAAATTTTATAAGGAATAATAATTACCCAAGCTTTTTGCCTTTGAACAATTTTGAAGCTAGTGCATGGTGATACACTTCACACTAGTAACAGAGAGGCTTTTCCTATTAGGGTTTGGGTTTTTTACTCCTCATTTCTCTGGAATAATTTTCTCATTTCTCATTTTCTCATTTCTCTGGAATGGGCTGCCCAGGGAGGTGGTGGAGTCACCACCCCTGGAGGTGTTTAAGAGAAGATTGGATGTGCCACTGAGTGGCATGGTTTAGATGTTGTGGTGTTATTGGGTCATAGGCTGGACTTGATGATCCTGGGGGTCTTTTCCAGCCTTGGTGATTCTGTGATTCTGATTCTGTGATTTCACTGGCACCAAACCAATGAAAAATCATATAACAAAACATGGGAAATGCTAGCAGGAAAAGAGAAGCAAAACTTCCAAATCAAACACATCAGGAATAATTTCAAATAAAGCAATATTTAAAAAGAAAACAAACAAACAAACAAAAAAACACTAAATAGATTTCAGGACCTTGTTCCAAACATGATTGTACCATTTCTTAATACTGGTAATCCTTCAGACAACTTCAGAAGAATGTAATAAAAAATTGCCTACATATTGCGTACATATTTGTATGACACATAAGACAGTTGCTTGCAATCAATATCCATTTTAGAACTCCTGGTACATTTGACTTATTTAAGGGCATCTAAACTTATAGAATCATAGAATACTTTGGGTTAGAAGGAACTTTTAAAGGTCATCTAGACCAACACACCTGCAATAGGCAGGGACAAGAGATGTGGCTCCAATAGTATTTTACTAATGATTTACTATGACTCTGTTCAGATTGTTTAGCTACTTAGAAACTGGGAACCACAGACAGACACCCACATCCACAAATGTCTTCAAACTCTGAAGCAATGATACAAAAGGACCTTCAAAATGCTGCCCTTTTTTTGCATTCCTCATGTTTAGACTCAGGTATGGAATATGCTGACTCTCCAAAGAAACACTGACACTAGAGGAGACCACCAAAAAGAAAGGAGTAGCGACATCCAGTATGGGAAATCAGGAACTCACCCAATAACCCCCAACAATTCTCCAAATTGCAGTCAGAATAACAATTTTGGTCAAAATACTTTCTTCCCCTTCACACACAGAACATTTTTAAAGGTCTAGGAAAGTCATACTACTAGCTGGACACTTTAGAAAGCAAATGAAATAAAATGAAACGAAATGGGGAACTGAATTGTTTCAGTAAAGGAGAGAATATCCCAAGTGCAATGGGCCTAGCTCACCTTTTGCTTGGAACCAGTAAAACCCTTCAGTTTGTTTTTATCCTGAGCACTTGTCCTCAAAGACAGCAGAGACCAGCCCTTCCCACAGGGTTTCATCCATGCCAGAGCCTGGCAGAATTCCTTCTCCAGCCAGGCAGCCCTCCCACATGATGTCTTGAGAAACAGCTACCGTTTCACAGGCCAACATATGTCATTACCCTTCCCATACATATCTGTGCTCTTTGATAAAAACACCATGGTCCCTTTCAACTCATAGGCCCTACCAGAGGAAGGAGGAGCATGCACCCACCTCCATGCTGTAGTAAGGAGTACTGGCCAACACAAGAGGAGAGCACAGCACTTGCTTTGATGGCCAGCAGCTCAGGAATGGATGAAGGAGAAAGGCAACTCTCTCCTTTGGTTACATAGAATCACAGAATTTTAGGGGTTGGAAGGCACCCCCAGAGATCATCTAGTCCAACACCCCTGTAAGAGCAGAATAACCTAGAGTTTGGTCTTCTTCCCTTCATTCACACTACTGTGTTCCTTTGATCCACTCCTTCTGCTCTTATTTGTAACCATGATGCCAAGTTGCAAATTGGTTTGTTGTTGTTTTGTGGGGTTTTTTTCCCCAGTGTTTTAAAGGACTTTGCCAGTTCCCCTCTTTGAAGAGCACCAGGAGGATATGGGATGACAACTGCAGCTCCTGCAAAGGTGGCAACTCTAAGATTTCCTTGCAAATTTACAAACTTGTCATTACTTGGAACTTTCAAACAGACCTAACAGCTGCAAAGGGACAGGGCTGCCATCTCTTCTCATTCAGCCACTCTTTTCCTCAGGCCTGGAGATCTCTTCAGGCTCTGTATGATTGTAGGTGATGAACTTTCCAGTACAGGTTCTGGAAAGGATGGGAGTTTTTAAAGGGGCTTCAGAGTCTACAAGTTAGACATGGAGTCACACAACTTAGTAATAGGAAATACCGAGTATGTCTGGAGGGTGCCTCACCACCAGCCTGTGCTAGCAGGAAGGACTATCATCTACCTGGCAGAGTCATCCCCCTCCTCAGAGGCCTCCCACCTCCTCCCTTCACTCCAGTTGCATTTAGCATAGTCTCCCCCTCAGAAGCTGTTCCCAGAGACAGAAAAATAATTGATGGGAAAAGGAAGTATCCCCTGAACTGGAAAACCTAACTGGAACGGCTGAGGTTGACTTCTTTGTTGGGCTGGGAGGTGGGGGTAACCTGCTAAAGGCATAACATATTTGGTAAAGCACCAATGCATATACCAAAGGTCTTGAATTTATAGACTTTGGGAGGGCAGCTAGGATTTTGTTAGGCTTCCTTGGTGGATCCTGGTGTTTGGAAAACAGCAAAGGACCTGAGCACTGGCACCCAGACTGGACATGGTGCCCACATATCTGGAAAAATATGGGACATCAAAAATGGTGCATGGAGAGGGTGGCTAATTGTCTACCTCTTGGAGAAGAAAAGGCAGCTGAGTTAGCCTAGTGCCAGGTGGGTTACAGAACAGATAGTCTCCTTACAGGAGCAGAGGGAATTAGGAAAACTTCTGGGAGAGAAAAGCAATAAACCTCAATGAAGCAGACTGAGTCGCAGGCCTAGTGATTCTGGGTAAGGCTCTATGCTATAAAGAGCTCCTAAGCAAGGTGTTGAGTGATTGCTTTATTGTTTCTTACAAACCTTGCTGTGAAATCCCTGTAAATATATTTATGAGCTTGTTGGGGCGGCTTCCCCACTGCTGACTGTACTGTAAATAAAGATGCATGCCTTTGATTCACGGAAGTTCGTCTTCTGGACTCCATTATGGTCCCTGGCTCTGCTTCCAGCTCAGGCATGGGGCCCCTCCTGCCCCAGCTCACAAGGAGCATGACACTTCTGCTCTCCAGTGAATAACTAGAAGAATCAGTGCACATGTTTAGGATTACACATCCCCATATGGCAGCCTCTTTTGCCTTACCCTCCCTTCTGCTTCACCCAGAATTGCTCTGTGAACAGCATCAGCTGTGAAAAAGCAGCCCTTAGAGAGGCCATCAGGTTTGGAGACAGCTTGCATTCACTGTCCTCCTTCCTCCTATGTAGCAAGGACATTTGGACATGACTCTCTGAGCTTGAGTGGGAAATGCAAGATTTCAGGATGTATGTTGCTTGCATCAAGGCAAATGTTTG
This sequence comes from Bucco capensis, assembly GCA_013396975.1. Lineage (NCBI taxonomy): Eukaryota > Metazoa > Chordata > Aves > Piciformes > Bucconidae > Bucco > Bucco capensis. The sequence goes on from VWZO01010066.1 coordinate 63,768, forward strand.
CAGGCATGTGGTGCATCCACACTGAAGGGCAACCTCAAGAAACTATTTGTGTTTTGGCTTCTACCCTGCAGTTTTCTTGGAGCAGCCCACACCAAAGCAGTGTGACCGAGGCCAGCTGACAAGAGTGCCACCCAGTGCTGATTGCCCTGTCCTCCTGCACAGCCAAACTGCCTCTGTACCATCAGAGCCTGTGTTCAAAGCAAGCTGAATCTTCTGCTGTTTTATCCTAAATGCCAGGATTTCATGATGCCATGGATATTCAGGCACTGTTGGGCAAGTGGCCAAAATGTCTCTGCAAAGCGAGTTCAGCAGTGAGAGGGACAAATCCTCTACAGCCATCCTAGCACAAGCTGTCCAGGTCTCAGGAAAGGATTCCTCAAAACCCAACACAAACCTGAGGACAGATAATTGTTATGCATACTTGTGAGTTCCCTGCCATTCCAGTGTATCCATATAAACAAATGGTCCCAGCATGATCTGTGGCAAAACTTTCACTGAGGCATCCTCCTGTCTCTGAACAAGCTAGCCCTCAGTCAGGGCTTCTTCAATACAAGATGGTGTGGCACTAAACTTGGATTCCTAACCACAGTATAGAAAAACCCAAACTTAAGCTGAAGAAAACATCTCAGAAATGCAACAGCAGCAAAGGGAGATTTTATCAGTTTCTCTTCTTCCACCTGCTCTCCTTTATTAAAATATGGGGTTGGCCCAGGAAACAATATACACCCAAATAAAAGAACCAGGATATTTGCCCATCAGTGTAAACTAAATGAGAGACACCACAAAGAATCCTGAAAGAAAGGAAATATCTTGTGTACTCAGCAAGCAAAAAGCTCCTATTTTGTGTAAGGTCTTGCAGCCCAACTGTGATCTGAAATGTTTGAAGTGTAGCTTAATAAATTGGCATAGGCATAAACAGGAGACCATGGAGATATTTTTTTATCTAGCTTTTGAGATTAAACAGAATCAATTCTGCAGGACTGCAGCTCCAGAGGATGAAACAATGAACAGAATTTTCTCACAGAGAAAAAAAAAAAAAGGACCTGCTTGTAAGCAAGGACCTTGAGGAGGTTTAGTATTCCAAGAAGCTGAAGCCAAGTAGCTGTGAAAGGTTTAAGCTGTTGTGCACCTGCTCATCAGCATGACTGTGTCTGTGGCATCAAGTTCATGTACACAGAGAATTGGGACCTAACCAAGCAGCAGACAGTGACCCTGTAATTAGGGCACTGGGCCAGAACTCTGTAGGCTAGCTCAGGTCAGGATGTAATTCAGCACATTATTTCTGTAACATCTAGGCACTGAATTTCCACACATGCTAGTAGGGAATTGAGTGTTAATTCTCAAGTGTGAACATGGATGTCCAGCCTTCTGAGTCCTTCCAGTCTTTTGAATCCTTTGAATTCATCTTGTGATCTCCCAGTTCTCCTGCCTGCCTTGGCTATTTAGGTTGCTGGTGTCATTGGGTGGAGATTGTCTCCTACTACAGGATCCAGCTCAGACCATGCAGTAGTAGGATAAACTGAAGACCCAGGCGTATTGTGCCAGACTCCCCCAGAGCTGCTAGACCCTTTCTTTGTCCAGGCAGAGAGAAAACTAATCAGGATAGAATCTGGTAGCAATAGCAGATGGATTATATTTGGACCTTATAGTGAGGATAAGGAAACTGTCTCCAATTATTTCCTAAAAATGATCAGAAGAAACCTAGCCACAAATCTTCCTTATTTCTACCTCTGCACAAAGGTCTATTTTCTGCCTCCTTTTTTAATCTCCATTTTTTATTTGTGATTTTCAACTAAACATCAATCATAATCAGGTAAGACGAGTGATGAGGGGGAGAGGTCTGGTGCTTGATGATTTAGTTTAATCATTTTCCCATGAGGTCTCAGACTGGTATCTACAACACTACAACACAAAAAGTTCCTATCTGTTCCCAGCTTTCTGTGAAGACATCCAGGGAGGAACAGAGCAGGAGGGAAACTCCCACAGAAAAGACAATGGGTCATTTCTGAGAAATGCTTCCAAGGACATCCTGTGAAACCAGCAGAATTTGTCCAGTCTGGCACTTTGCAGTGCCAATGAGCATTTTTCCAAAGCAGACATCCAGAACACTTTTCCTGATATCTTCACAACTTACATCTCTGGCTCAGTTTGCCTTCAAACGCTCCCATTTTTTGAAGAAACTCAGATCCTACTCTGAACTCTCTGGTGTAGTCCCATTCTTAATTTTAACTTCTAGTTACCTGGACTATTCAACTTTAGTGAAAGGGAAATAAGGATCATTTCCCTCTCCTGGCATATGGCTGTCAATTGATCTCAGAAACAATTCAGATTTACTGTGCCCACTTGACAGCTTGTGGGAAAGGAATTGGCTGCATAGCAGTAAGTCAAAGATGGGAAGAGGCAGTTGCCTGAGCAATGTGACTGATGACCACCGACAGAAATACTTTTCTCACTGCTTTGAAGGTCAACTGCTGCACCTTAGACCTTAAAGAAACATATGGTGACTGACCTTCAGATTCTGATCTGCAGCCTTGCCTTTCATTTCTCCTCACTGTTCAAGTTTTCCTCTCTGTTCTCATCTGAGCCATTGCAAATATTCCTCTCTTTTTTCCTTCTCCCCTTGCTTTTATTCAGCCAGGGCCTGAAGACTCGAGACAGGAATCATTCAGCATAATTCTACACCCTGTGTTATGCAGATAGTCAAGTGAATGATCTAGTGGTCTCTTCTGACTTGAAAATCTCTTCAGGGTGAATCTGTAACTAATGCTAATGTAGATATTTTGCAGATGCTTATTTCAGGACATGCATGCTTGCAATTCACTTTGTTTGGTAATATCTAGGAATAATTCAGTTCCCAAATCAGCACTGACAACCGTGTTCATTAATTTATTGGCAATCACTTAATTCAGTTTAAAGCAAACTTAGACATTCTTGTCCCTTTTATTTTTATGTGTATTATTTATTCATGCAGGCCATAGGAGCAGGAGCTCTGGATAAACACTTAACATGTCTGAACATTTGATATTACATAAGTTGGTTAAAGCATATTCACCAGAGAGGAAATTTTTAGTCCTTCTCCCCTAGTTTTCAGGACTTGATTACCAAGAGAAGCCAGACCAGTACTTCTAACCAATATGAAATTTATCCAAAAAACAATAAATCAGAAAGCTCTTCCTACTACGCAAGACATTTTGTCATGATGTTAAGCTCTTGCAAATTTTAGCTGTTCCAGAAGACCAGATCCAGAATCAGATCTAAAATAGTTTGGATTTGAGTGCCCATCCTCAGCTCAACAGGATTATGTGCCTTGCAGGATTTGCTCTGATTGCAAAAATGAAGCTTGAAGTAGGTTTTGAATTTATCTGATTCACAGCTTCTTTAACTGGAAGTGATTCATGCCCTTTCTGCTAAAAATACCTCCAAAGGATCGAGAGCCAGACCATCCTCATAACTCGACACAAAATCCACCCCAAGAAAGAAGGAGCATGGAAGGAGAGAGAGATAAATGTCCAGTTAATCCAAACAGTGCTTTATCCCTCAATCCAGATGCTTAAAAGATTTATCAAGGGGAGAGCTGCCATGTAGCCTGCACATATGTGCTAGAGAATGGTTGATGTGCGCTAAGGTTTGATAATCTGAAAAAAAAAACTGGCTTTGAGAAATTGATTTGGATTAACTTGATCTGCTTTTTAGTGAAAAGATTTGGAATCCTAAACAAGCAGCTTAACCACGATTAATTCATTTAAACTTTCACAGCTGAATGTATTCTCAATGTCCCAAGCTGTAGGAGCTTTGCCCTTTGGGGATTAAGCTGAACCTAATCTGAGGGTTCTCCTGCCCTTCTACTCCGTGTCTGGTCACTCTGCAGATGGCTCCTCATCATATCACTGCTTTCCTTCTTTCCACTGTAGGGGTCTGGAGAAACCAAGACATTGGAATTTCTCCCCATTCATTTCCATCTGGTTCTGGTTTCCTCACCCTATTGTCTGGTGGTAGAAAGGATGATCTGATTCACACTCAGTTTGCCAGGTCTCTGAAGAAGCCAAATGATGGAGAATCAGCCACGTGGCTACTGCCTTAGACTGACATGCAAGTCCTCCAAGGGGAAAGGTCCATCTCTCTGCTTAGACACTACCCAGCAATAAGAATTAGTCCTTTATTTATATGTGAACACCCAGAGCATTTCTACTGCTTTCGCCTTACCTCTAGACCTGTTAGAACTTATTGTCTATGCCTACTAAATAAAAAGAGGACATGGACCCGAACAGTGTCACACAGCTAGCCACACTGCTACATTATTTGCATCCCCTTTGGCACAGGCCAGACCTAGGCCAACTTGCAGTGCAGAGGCACAACTCACAGGTTAGCACAGGGACCAGTAGGCAATTTAGATGAAGTCATCCTGGTTTGGGGATTAGAGGGATTAATATAAGCATGAATTGCACAAATTGGCCTCAGAGTCAAAAAAGGCAGCTTCTCACCCACTTTATTTGCTTGTATAGTTAGAGCTGCTAATGGCAAACTAACAGGCCAGTTCAGCAGTTCCTTGAGGCAACAGAGATGCTGAGGAGGGGGCTGTGTGTTGCTGAGGAGCAGGCAGCACTGCTGGGAAGCCAGGGCAAGGTGATTCACCTCCCTGTTCACCACAAAGAAAGAATCTGGCTGCAAAAAGCTCATTTCACTCCATAGGTTGCAGTGCATGACTGTTGTTTTTGGGGTAAGAAACAAGGCTACTTGCTTTCGCAGTTAATAACAAGAGCCAAGAAGTCCTCCAAAGGTGAAGTATTTTTTGTCCATTAGATAAAATGAACCATGAGATTCCAGTGCCAGAGCTCATCAGAAATAGCCAGGTTTTCCTACAACTTTTTTTGCCTTTTTTTTTTTTTTTAATAGAATACTATGTGGGTTTTTTTAATCTCCACAGGAATGTTCTGGGGTTTTGTTTTGTCTTGTTTTGTTTTTTTTTTCCCAAAGGAGGAGGAAGATCTGTTTTCAGGACTAAAAGCACCTGGGTATAAAATGCATGATTTATATTAGACCTTAAAAAATTTATGATTCGGCTCTTTGTATTTCTTGAGGCTTACTGGTGAAAACTGGCATTTTGTGTCCAGACACAGCCTATTACAAGGCAGATGTCTAACCCTGAACTGGTTCTCAGAGCAGACACACAGGCTGTGCTTTCTCATCCAGACACTTTTGCTTTAATTCTTTTCTGGCTTTACTGCCTTTTTTTTTTTTCTCACATCCTTTCTTCAGTTTTTTAAACAAAAAAAAATTATCTTTTTTTAGATCAAATTCATAAAAGATAATGCAGAATAAAGTCTTGTGAAGACAGTGCAGTCTGGGCCTCTCCAGCAGGATTAAGCTGCCCTTAACACTAAATTGGAGGGTCTTGCTCCAAAAGTCCAGGCAAGATGAGGCACAGGGAAAAACAAATCTAATTAGAAATGTAGCTTCATTTGTCAAAATTAATCATGTCACTTACATGTAGAAACACCATGTTGCTGCACCAGCCTGGTAATTCAGTGCAACAACTATAAACCTTTTTCTATTTCATTTGCTAAAATATTAATGCAAATGCAATATTTGCCAAAGGCATTGGATTCACTGTCCTCTGGGATGACATACTACAAAATGTGAAGTAAAGGGGATTCAGAACTGTAGAGCTGCAAGTATGTTGCTGCCCTGACTATTCAGCTTTGCTGCAGCCCTCAGGATCTAACATCATCATGGCTAGGCTTCGTGAACGAAGATCCGGGGAGGGCTCCATCCACACTCTTTTCATAAGCGCTTTTTACAAGCACACTGATGGCTGAAAAGGCCAATGCAGGACAGACAAGAGCAGTTGCAAAAGGCACAGCAGAAGGACTCCTTAGGAGGTGTAATCTGCAAGACACGATTCTTTCTACGCTCTCTTTTCTCCTCAAGAGTGATCCTGCGTGCCTTCTCAAAAACTTCTGCAGCATTAAAAATAGTGTGTCTGCAGACCTCCCAATTGGAGGCCAGAGTAGACCAGTTAAGGTGATTAATGTGGCCATGGCTGAG
>VWZO01010066.1:69923-163119 GCA_013396975.1 Bucco capensis
TTAGTATGGGCCTTCAAATGCCTTAGGTTAAATAGGCTTCCATCAGTACAATATCTAATGTAGATACCATCCTAGTCATCAAATTCTGCCATGGCCCTTTGGAGCATCAAGCTACAAAAGAGTGTGAATAGAGTTGGTGCAAGGATGCAGCCTTGTTTCATGCCATTAGTTATTAGAAAGGGCTCAGAAAGTGCATCGCCGTATCTGACTTGGCCATGCTGATTCTCATGTAATAAGATAATCATTTTAAGAAACTTGAGGGGACAACCTAAATGTTCCAAATTCTGCCATAGACCATTTCTGCTCACAGTATCAAAAGCCTTGGTGAGATCAACAAAGGTTACATTGAGACCTTTGTTCTGTTCCCTACCTTTCTCTTGCAGTTGTCTTAGAACAAATATCATGTCTGTGGTACTCCTGTTAGCTCTAAAACCACATTGGCTTTCGGGTAAAATTCCTTCTGCTGTAGCTGGGATTAGTCTGCTCAAGAGTAATCTTGCCAGAATTTTACCAGCAATGGAAAGCAAAGTGATCCCACAAAGTGATACACTTTGCTGCAGACCTCAGGATCTAACAGGGCTCTCTGAACTACCTTCATCCAAAGCTCTGCAGAGTCTGAAAAACTCTTTCATGAGCCATAAGCAAAACTAGAGACATTGCATTGCCTTCCAGTACTTGGGTCAGGAGCAAACCAGACCTTGAAGAATCTGAAGCCCATAGGTCCAAAAGAGACATTCCCCTCCTTATTCTTGGTGCCACCAAGAAGCACATAAGAAACACATTTCTCCAAACTCCACAGGCCAGAAGGGACAAAGTACCAGATTACAAGAATGGTAAAAGGCATGAGCATCCCCTGAGAGCTGGTACTATCCATGCTTTTGCGTCACCTACTCTGTGCCACTGTTTCTGTGATACTGAAAGCTCAGCTTATGAACACAAATGTGTAAGAAGAAAAGAGTATCACACCCCAATAGTTTAGGATATGGACCTCGGACGGAGGCATCTCTGATTATCAAAGCTGTGAGAGAATGAGCATGGATATATGGGTAGAAGACCTTATATGGAAAAAATCTTGAGACACTTGCCTTAGAGAACCTTGCAGTACCCAGGATCCCCATTCTGGGTGGATACTTTCACAACTAAGTCAAGTAAGAAATGGAAAAATGTTCCTGTATTGAGGATGAATACTTTATCTACTAATGCTTTCTTGGATGGACTTGAGCCAAAGCTGCACATGTCCTTTCACAGAGTCTATCTACAAAGCATCCCTGATGGCCAATAACCTTGTTGTTGTAGGCTTTAGGATACAGTCATGGACAGCATCAAGGTTTAGTTGACTTTCCTCCAATATCCCTCTAAGACACTGTGTGGCAACTGAGCAGAAGATCTTAATGGTGCCTGGAAAAGCCCTCAGAGAACAATTAATCTATTACAACACCAAACATGAGGAATAGAATCAGCCAGTCCACAGAGTACATAAATATTGTTTTGAACATGGAGTCCTAAAGCAAATAGGAGATGAGGAGGCAATGCCACAGATGGATATTTTATTAGAGACTTAGACTTCTACTTAGGCCTGTGAATTTACCTAGGTTGCATGTTAGTGAGGAGTTGGGTATTGCAATGCCTAAAATACTTTATGGGCATATCTTCTATATCCTTCACAAGAGGGGAGTGGGAAAAACAAAGAAAACTTTCCAACACACTGCTCCAAGCCAAAGCTTAATTCTGTCATACTCTGAATAGTTCTCGAGAGTAGCTCTGTGGTAAATTATTTTCCCTGCATCAGCTCAATTTCAAGGTTATTATACTGAGCACTTAACTTCTTTCAGCCTAAACAAGAACACTGATCTCTTTGCTAATGCCCATTATTTCTTAGCTCTGTTTTTACACTTTTGCATTTAAAAGATGTATTTTTTTGCCCCAAAGCTCAAGACAAGCATTATAAACTGGTTGGTGCACACAAGGAAATGAGCACTAACCTGTGTGCATAGCTTTACCTTTGGAAAATTTGGGAGAGAGTTTATGAGAAGTCTAAGGAAACTAGTCTACTTAATGATGGTCATGCCATGTTTTTCTGGTTATGTTTAACAGCAGAGAGCTGACATTGCTTAGCTCAAATGGTGTTTTCAGCATAGGTCTGGGAAGGATCCAAAGCTTCTTTTTGTTAATTTGTCAGAGTGGATTAATTTTTCAGCAGCCCATTACTGGAATGCAGCCCGCCCAGCTTCAAGCTTCGTTGTGAGAAACCAGTGATACTGAGCTGACAGCAGTCATGGGCAGACAGAGGCCAGATGTGGTACAGCTCTGCTATAGCGTACCGATGACATCTGGAGATCAGCTTGCTGCTGCTTGTGAGTAAGGCTTAGAGGATGTATTTCAGACAGACTCTATTTACCTCCACAACTAAACAATCAGTTTCCAACCAAATCAGTCCCAGAACCACAACTACTGGTTCTTGGAAATTATCTGTCCTTGCCTTGCAGCTCTGATGGAACACCAGGAAAGACAATACACAGCACGACTGTTATTTCAAGCATAAGATACCAACCTTGAAATATTCTACTAAACAGTCTTCTGTTTAGCACTGGCTCTCTCAGCACTAGTAAGATGTTCTATGAGAATCAAGTCCCAGAAACTACAGGCAACCAAGAAGCAGCTTGCTCAGAATCCAAACCTTGCATCAAGATAGCGAAGGATAGAGGTATCAAAATAATTGGTTGTGATGAGCAGATCTAAGACTTTTACAAGTAGACACATGCGCTCTCACCCCATCCATGTTCTGAATTAGGCAGCTCTGTCCCACAATCCAGAACTACAGCACAAAAGTATCAAACTACTGTCTCTGCATAACTCTAGCCCAAGGACAGCACAGAAGAAATGATCTCAGTCTAACGTAGACCCCAGCTAAAAGATATGGAAAGCATGTGTTTGCCTGTCAAACACTGCAAATATATCTCCAGCTACACAAGGGTTTATATAGCTAGAGACCACCATCCTCCAGTTTGTACTCACTGGTGGGGTACTGGTTATGTCCTGGCTTCTGTCTCCTTTCCTCTTTCATTTAGACACTCTTGTGTAGCTTGGGCATCTAAAGGAGTGTTGTGATACTGCAGAGATCTGAGTTTGGTCCTTTGTTAACACCAGTGGTTGACTAGACTAAAGGCAGAGCTAAAACAACCCACATCTACCTTCTCCCAGGCAAATGTCCCAGCTCCTGTGTTATTTTGAATGAGCACAGTGTCTTCACTGTATTGAGTATGCAGTGAATGTACTTAGTAAAACAGGTTTCATAGGGCATTTAGATGCAGAGGATTTCTTCAGTGTTACTCACAGTATCTAATCTTAAGTATCTTATTCTTTCTATAGTTATATACTTGAGAAATGTAAACACCTCTAAAGGAATATTCAGAACACATAAATAGGAAATTCAAGTCCTACTGACCTCCCACTTACATGCTAAAGCTGGCTGACATTTGTTTTCCCCCGAGCATCTGAATTATTTTTTGTGTGTGTATTCATGTTTGTCTTGTCTGCTGAACTAGACAGACATCCAAAGATGGCCAGATTCTCGGGATGGTGGTCAAATGCTAGACACAATTCCATTGCATGGTGCCATGCCCAAACAAAGGTAGAGAGATACTTTTGGCCCTGCTTTTGACTCCCAGCTCCAAGATGAGCATGCTCATCAGAAAAACACACTTTTGTCCTCACAGGCACATTGTGAATGTGCTCTTTACAAAGCACCCCAACATTCCCATGACCCTGCAAAGAGGGAGGAGGAGTTGTTACAAGCCATGATAGTTTTATAGGTGGTTGGCACATAGATCCAGGAAATGAAGCCTGAGGGAGCAGTATCTGCAAAGAAATATCTCATTATCCATTGCAGTCATGAAACCAGAGCATGTAACCATGTTATTAATGATATTGTTCACTGAGGGATTTGAAGGCAGGTGTTAACTTTTGTTTCTGAGTGCCTGATCCCAAAATCCTGAAGGGCTTTCACAGAGGTTGAAGAAGAGGGGCACTAACAAACTATCTGCCACACCTTGAGTCTTTGTGGGGTAAGAACTGCTGGAGAGGCCTTAGGCTATGAGTGGTGGCAGAGGAAGTGCCACACACACACGATCTTCTCCTTCTCCCTCCTCCCTCTCTCTCAGCCCCAAGACATGCTTTGAATATAAAATATCAGATTTCCTCTTTGTGCTATGTGAATGTTGCCTGCAAAGCCTGGAAAGCACTAGTAGACTGATGGGACCCTGGGCCCATCAGGGACCCCCAGAGAGATCTTCAACATGATGCCAAGAAAGTGAACTCAGGACTTTCAGCTCCTCAGTCACTTAAGTAAAAGGAACTCTGCAGTGACTACTCCTATAATAAGCCAGTTTCCCTTAATTGGGCCAGTTACTGCTCAGAGACAAAAGTCTCATCCCATGGGCAGGACCATCAGCTAGAAGAGGGTGCTGAATGGCTCTATGTTGTTGTTGGGCTCACAGTTTGTGAGGCATATTGCACCCCTGCATTTAGCTGAAAGCAGTGGTGTGTGGCCTGTGGGAGAGAGCCTCAGTGCCATAGAGTTCAGGAACATTCAGGTAGGAACTGTTCAGGCCATCTAATACCACTTCCATATCATATACTTCAAGGCCTTCTCTGAATTTCTATCTGATCCAGAATGAAGAATGCCACTCAGAAACCCCCTACTCCGATTTAAAAATTGCTGTCATACAGAAAACATCACATGCTAATTTCTTCCAAACTTAAATTATTGTTCTCATTTAAAAAGATTGCTTTACATCCAGGCTGACTTTAGCTTCCACTTCATTGACACTTGGTTGGTAGAGTTAGCCAAGAAGTTTTCAGCAAAACATGACTTTACTTTAAAAAACAGAAGACAGATTTGTAGAAAGGGCTACTTTTGATGGGGTTTCTCAACTCATTCCCATTAGGCAATTTTTAATTGAAACATTCCAAATTACTAGGCTAAACCTACGTTTTTTCCTGGCACTTTAATAACTTGATATAAACTAGAATTGGTCCAGTTCAAAATGACACATTCAAAAATTATTTACTCCTTCAGCCTTTCATTGGAAGAGGTCTGTGTGGGTGCATGAGACATAAACATTTACTGCTGTCACTGCTGCTTTTTCTTTTGAATGGTAATTTACAATAAGGAAGTAAAAATAATTAGTTCACATTTAAATGGCACTTTTCCATCCTGGAAAAAGGACTATATTTTATAGCCAATGTATAAATATGCCTGTGGTAAATCATATCCCACCACTGAACAGAATTAGATGTAGAGCACCAGCAATGCTAAGCTGTTTGAAGAAATGAGATATTTCTTTTCAGGAAGACAGAGATGACTTATTCCACACCAGAAAATGTTTTCACTGCTGAAAGAGAATCATGTTCTGTAAACAAAGGACCATGTAGCACACTGGAGACTGTGCCACTACCTACATCCTCCAGGCAAACCAGCCCCCAGAAGGACCACAGCTGGGAGAGATTTTGAAAGGCCTTGATATTGGGGAGATGAACCTGGAAAGCGTGGTCCCTAGAGTCAAGTGACTCTCTGTTTCCCAAACCTTTTGTTCCTCACACCTTCTCCTCTCCTCTCCATCAGGAACCCCAGAGGATGACCACATCAAAAACCCCCCAGCCTTCCCATGCTGCTGCCTGTCTCCTTGCTGCAGCCAGCCTTTGTCATCCCTGTGCATGTCCCTTCATGCAGGGAAAGTTGTGATCCTGCTACCAAGGAGGAGGCAGAGCTGGAGAAGGGAAGCCAATCTTAGAGGGAGCAGGAGTTTGCTCTCCTGACTGTCACTCATATGTTAGGCAGAGAGGGACAGAGGGTGTGCAGACAAATGTGTTTGGAGCAGGAGGGGGTTGCCAAGGAGCAGTAGTTCATTCTGCAGTGGACCTCAGCCCCCCATAAGTGGCTTGGGAAGAGGCTCAGCTTCACCAGCCTTAGCTCTTCTTCTTCTGGCAGTGTTAGTCCTTCCTTGGTGCATGAGCAATCTGCTATGGGATCCAGCACTACAGGTACTGTAAACCCTTATATAGACCCACATAGGGAAGCATGATGAGATGCTGCTATAGTAAAGGAAGTATCAGAGAAGTCTCAAAAGTATGCCAAGACTGTGGGTGGCATCTTTCAGAGTCTTGACAGCATTCAGTCTTCTCTCCCAGGAAAAGCATCTTCTGGAAGTGCTGTCTGGTGAGATGCCTTGTCTTCAGGCAGTGTCATTAGCAATCACTCTTTCTGGTTTTTCAGTCAGTTCTCAGAAGGAAATTTGTTCCTGCCAGATCACTTTCAGTTCCAGGAGAGAAATCCCTCATTGGTTTTGGATGCAAAGTCACCATTTCTGACTCACATTGGTTTACTTGATCCCTCTTGAACTTTTTTTCCTAAATTATCCTTTCAAAAGATGCCAGAAATACACAGATGCTTTGCTGGTACTGTAATCACATTGGGAACTTGGACACCTAGGACAGCTATGGCTGAAACAGCAACACTTACAGGCATGGCTGGGTTTGTTACTTTGGAGCAGCACAATCCTATTTCCAGAAAGGAAATAAATTCATACAAAGAACTGTTTAGAAAAAGCATTAGATGCTTCTGAGCTTTGCTGCTCCTGGGTGGCCTAGAGGCTCCAAAAACACAGGAGCAGCAGGAAGGAGAATTACTTCTGTCCTTTCTAAACAATTCATTCATTTAAAAAAAGTCCCCTTAGACTGAGAATGAGGTGAGGACATTTCCACATAAAGGGGGATTTTAAAGACCTTTCCAAGAAATGGAATGTACAGATTACTACCTTTTTAAAAGGTTTTTCCAGCATGGCACTGCATCTCCAGGAAAGTTCTACAGGGAGTTTATATTTCATTCACAGTACCAATAACACAACCAGAAAATAAATAAGCCAAGTCTGTGCTCTGCCAGAAACTGTAAAGAAAGATACAGTTTCGCTTAGATGTCTCATTTCTGGGTTTGTAAATGCCACTTTCCATCACATCATTTTAGCTTATATTTCTTCATGAAAACGTAATAGAAAGGGAAAGGTGTTTTCTCATAGCTCAAAGAGAGAAATTTGACTTTGTTCCCATCTGCTGTCACTATTTGTCCTCAAAAAGTATTTGCTCCAAAACCGTAAGCTTATTATGCAGGAGAAATGACTGAAGTTCTCAGGAGGTGCCAAAGTGGCAATGTTTGCATTTGGCAAAGGACACAAATCCTTGGCAGAAATAGATCCCCCTCAAGACCACATTTTCCCTGTTCAAGCTCAGCCTCAGCATGAGGATTTGTTTTCCTTCACAGTCATCCAGCTTTGCTCAGAACAATATCCTTCCACAGGAAAAAAAAATCCCAAATCAGGTTTTGATTTTTCCCTTCCATCCCCACAATCTACCTGTTGTTCAACAGAAAAACGGAAGATGAACTAACAACAGCCAAGATTCATTCCAGTAACATGGAAAACGTGGAGTTTCCTCAGCAGTTAGAGGAAAACAGATAGCAAAGGTCCCCAACAAGCTAGGAGAGACAAAGAAGGTAGGAGAGATCAGCCCTGCTGGACTTGCTATTTAAGAACAGAGGAGGACTCGTGGGAGGTGTAGTGGTCACAGGCCATCTTGGACATAACAACAACGACATGATAGAGTTCTCAGTTCTTGGTGAAGTAAGGAGCAGAGTCAGCAAAACCGTGACATTGGATTTCCAGAGGGCAGACACTGGTTGAAAAAGTCTCTTGGAAGACACTCTTGAAGGGCAAAGGGGTCCAAGAAGGCTTGACATTCTTCAAGAAGGAAATCTTAGAGGCGCAAGAACAGACCATCTCCATGTGCCAAAAGGCAAGCTGGTAGGGAAGAAAACCAGCCTGGCTAAATAGGGAGCTTTGGCTGGGACTCAGGGCAAAAGAGAGAGTTTGCCAGCTTTAGAAGAAGGAGCAGGCAACTCAGGAAGAGTACAAGGTTGTTATTAGACCCTGCAAAGAGAAAATTGAGTACAAGGTTGTTATTAGACCCTTCAAAGAGAAAATTAAAAAGGCAAAATGCCAGCTAGAGCTCAATCTGGCCACTGTTGCAAAAGATAACAAAAAAAACCCAAACAACAAAAAATGTTTTCACAAATACATCTACAGCAAAAGGAGGGCCAAGGAAAATCTTCATCCTTTACTGAATGTAGGAGGGAACGTTGTCACCAAGGATGAGAAAAAGTCTGAGATACTTAATGCCTTCTTTGCCTCAATCTTTAACAGTCAGACCAGTTATCCTCAGGATACTCAGCCCCTGAGCTGGAAGACAGGGAGGGAGAGCAGAATAAACCCCCATAACTCAGAAGGAAGGAAATAGGGATCTGCTACCCCATCTAGACACTCACAAGTCTATGGAGTCAAATGCAATCCACCCAAGGGTATTAAGGGAACTAGCAGAAGATACCATCAAGCCACTTGCCTTCATTTATCAGGAGTCCTGGTCAACCAGAGAGGCTCAAATGATTGGAGGCTAGCCAATACAGACACCCATCTACAAGAAGGGTCAGAAGTAGGATCCTGGGAACTACAGACCAGTCAGCCTGACCTCAGTACCAGGAAAGGTTATCATCCTGAGTGTAACCACATGGCATGTGCAGGACAATGAGGAGATCAGGCCCAGCCAGCATAGGATCATGAAAAGCACATCCTGCTTGACCATTCTGCTCTCTTTCTATGACCAGGTGACCTGCCTAGTGGATGAGAGAAAGTCTGTGGATGTAGTCAACCTAGATCTCAGTAAAGCCTTAGGCACTGTCTCCCTCAGCATTCTCCTGGAGAAGCTGGCAGCTCATGACTTAGACAGGTATACTCTTTGAGTAAGAAACTGGCTGGATGGCCAAGCCCAGAGAGTTATGGTGTTAAATCCAGTTGGTGACCAGTCACAAGAGCTGTTCCTTAGAGCTCAGTATTGGGGCCAGTCCTGTTTAATATCTTTATCGATTAGCTGGACAAGGGAATTGAGTGTATCCTGAGTAAGTTTACAGATGACATCAAGTTGGACAGGAATGTTGATCTGCTTGAGGGTAGGGAGGCTCTGCAGAAGGGTTTGGGTATGTCCAAAGAAGGGCAATGAAGCTGGTGAAGGGTCTAGGGCACAAGTCTTCTGAGGAGTGGATGAGGGAACTGGGGTTCTTTAGTCTGGAGAAAAGGAGGTTCAGGGGAGACCTTTACCACTCTCTACAACTCACTGAAAGGTTGTATCGAGGAGGGTGTTGACCTCTTCTGCCAAGTAACAAGTGATAGGACAAAAGGAAACAGCCTTAAGTTGCACCAGAGGAGGTTCAGGTTGGATGTTAGGAAAAGTTTCTTCACTGAAAGAATGGTTAGGCATTGGAACAGGCTCCCCAGGGAAGTGGTGGAGTCACCATCCCTGGAGGTGTTCAAAAAATGTGTAGACATGATACTTTGCAACATGGTTTAGTGGCCATGGTGGTGTTGGGTCAGTGGTTGGGCTTGATGATCTTAGACTTCTTTTCCAAGCTTAATGATTTATGATTCTGTGATGAGTGGACAAGGAAAGGCAAGCAACACAGAGAATTTTTTTGAGGGTATCTAAGGACATTAGAAACTCAGATTGGATTTTTAAAGCTTCACTGTGACAGAGATCTCAGTAATGATTGTGAGCAGAAGGATTTCTGGGCCAGTCCAAGATGATTAATTGCTTGTGATGTCTCCAGAAATTTGAGAGAGTCCATGCAGCACAAGAGGAAATTCAGATTCCCCACAGCACCACGAGCATATGCTTCACATCCTGGCAGCACAATGGCTAAGCAAGCTCACATTATTTGTGTAGGCCCCATGGTGCTGGGAAAGATGGCAGGCAAGGGGTTAAGTAGTGGCACTGCAGTTTCTGGAAGGGAAAGGCATGCTTCATTAACTGACTGGAATTCATCGAGAATATGAACACCAGGGTGGACATGGGAAAGGCAGCAAACAGCATATTACTGTGATTTTCAGGGTACATTGAACACAGGTCCACAAAAAAAAGGTCAGTGCTGATGGACTGGATGATAGCAGGAGGTGAAAATAGCCCTGAGAAGTCAAGGACAATGGGGAGCAAGCAGGAGAGCATAGTGGGTATCTAACTGGAACAAGCTACCTCTCTGCATTCTCTCCACACAACTGTGACCTCTTCTGTAACTAGTCCCATCTGTCCCACCAGACAGAAGGATAACAAATGTGTGGTTGACTCTTCAAAAGTCTGACCCATCATTTCCATGTGTTCAGCTTCTCCCAGGACTATGACTCTTCATTTTCCAACCCATCACATTGATTTACAAAGCTAACATGGTAGAAGTCATCAAACTAATTTATTGACTCTCTGGTTGCTAATCCAAGTGTCCTGTAATGTGTAGAAGCGTGAAAGTGTCCAGGTATGTAGCACAGGCACTTCACTCCCTAAGGCTCACCTGCCACAAGCCTGGAGCAGAACAGATGGAACATGGCAACTGCAATGCCTTCTCCTTTAAATACAATAGCATGTGCTTCCCCCTATTACCAGTAACTGGCCAAGCAACTCAGAGTCCAGGATTGCTGTTATCCTCTGTTATAAAATTAGAAAGGAAAACTGAGGCATAAAGAATAGCTTCACATGGAAAATTACCTCAGCTTCTTTTTATCCAAAAGGTCACTTATTAGGAAATTCATTCATGAAATAGGAAAAGTTGATTTTAACTCCTTTATCAGTCGTGAGGATTTTGAAGAGTGTTATTCTAGAAAAAATATCTCACTTTAATGGAAAGATTTAAATAAGCATGAAGTAAGAGTGCAGAGCTATGCACAAACTCCTACAAGAAGATTTCACATTAGGCTGGTGGAAAAGCATTTATTCTCTACTCTCTGGTTCTTTGAGGGTTTAAATGTTTCATATGACACGGTGAGTACAACACAAGGATTGAAACCAGACAAGTCCAAAGCTCTGTGTGCTTAAGCTACTCTTTTGTGAGGTGAAAAATATGGATTCTACCCCTTCCCACAGTGAATCCAGCTCCTCTATACTCCAGGTGAGTGGGTTTGTTCTGTGGTTTATAGAGTTAAAGGCAAATCACAAACTGCTGCCCCACAAACCTCAGTTGTACTTTTTCCCCCAAACTGTTCAGCACTTTTGGGACAAATCCAGAAATAGTTACAGAATGACTTAAAGTCTTTTACATACAGTAGCTCAAAGGATTATATTTTCTTCTTTTTCTTTAGTTAAAGCCTTTTTAGAAATGCATGGCCCTGAGACAAAAGGAGCTAGAAGGTACATAAAAGTCTTGCATGTGATGTGAAGACAGTGACTCTACTTCTGTTACATTTTATTACCTAGGGCAAGGCTGAGCTGGGCTTGTCTGCTGAACTCTGAAAAGCAACATGCAAAGCCTGTTCCTTTGTATTGCAGGCTTTGGCTGGAAGATTTACAGCAGCACTAGCAATGCTAAGAGAGGATTGTTCATCCATTAGTACCTTGGGTTCGATTGTGATTTACATTTGAAGCAGATATTGTAATCCTTCAGTTGCATATGAGGTGCACTTAGAGAAATCACACTTGCTCTTCCCTCTGGTCAAAAAAATCCTTTGAGAAATTCATATACATAAATCCATTCATTTATAGCATGTTTAAAATCAGTTTTGCAAGCTATCTCCCAGGACACAGCACTCTAAATCTGAACATTTGCTGTCCCTTAATCACCAAGGTATCTTGTGATAGGGGAAAACATTCAGCCAACAAAACTGATCCCTCTGACCTCATCCTGTCATTTTGCTCCTTGCTTCCTCAGCACAGTGAATTCCACATTCCAACTAAAGCACAGCACCTGGCGATGGGTTTGGAACCTGTCTCCTGGCTTATTTCTAAACGTCAACTACAGAATTACATCCCAGGCCAATATTGAGTCTTTCCAATTGAACCTTCACAGGACCAGGAATGACTCTGCAGTACTAGTATTGTCTTCCTGGCCGAAGCCACCTGTCACCAACCAGACTCATCTCTGATATTATCAGTACTACAAGTTGCAGTTACTCGACTTTGCTTTTACTCTGCAAGAGCCTGGGGGGAGCCAGAAGTAGTTGTGGACTACTCAACTGCATCTTTCCTAAGCCAAAGAACAAGCCTCACAGTGACCCCCGTGAATGCTAAGAAGGCTCTTGGTGTCAGGGGCCTGTCCCACCATGCAGCTGTTTGACACAGCACAGGAACCCTTGCAACCCCACTCTAACATTCTCAGCCATCTTGTGGGCAGGTCCACTCATCTTCACCTCTCCTTGAAGCCAGTGGAAAGCTCTGGGCATTGAGATATTTTGGTCATTAAGTGCTTTGCCAGCATTTTGTGAACTCTTAAGAAATGAACATGCCTAAGTGACAGAGAAGCACATCCCAAAGCCATGCAGGCTGCAGCAGCATCATACAGACTTGAAAAGCACCAACTTTTATGACTGAAGTGATATGAACTGGTGCTTGGGAGTGAGTAGTGTGGTAATATCCCACTGAACAGTCCATGGGACAAGAAAAGGAGCACTAAAATATATTTCATCTTTTCCCCGTGTGTTTTTTTGATTCATTTAACATTTCCTTCTGGCCCAGGTGTGATTTGGGCCTAGGGGACAAACTCAAAGCACTATGAAATCACTGGGACTCTTTCCCTTGGTGAAGGTAGGCTTTGGGATAGCCCCTTGAGATCCAATACATTGCTCAACTGCTCCTGCCCACATGCACCCAGAAGCAGACTGATGGGCTGCAGCCAAAGGAAGAAGTGCCTTCAGTTTTGTGCATGCAGAAAATGTCAGCCTTGATTGCTTGCAGAGATGTGCTACTCTTCCAAAGCATCTCCCTCAAGCAACACCTATGCCAAAAGTGAGGATGCAAATTCAAGTGTACTGAAGCAAACCAGAGTTTATTTAGCATTTATTATCCATTCTGTTGTTGTATGTGGCTTCTTCTGTCTCCATTTTCCTCTGGTAAACATAGATTTTTTGTATTATTTTTTTAATAAAATATATAAAACATTGTGCATTGCTATCCATAGGAAAACTGTAGTTTAACAACAACAACAACAACAAAGAATAAGGCACATTCCTGTGCAGCATCTTCATATATATATATATATATATATTTAAAACAAAAGAAAAAGAAAACCCTTTTCAACCTCTTTGAGGTTGTTAACTTCTCACCAGTCACTGACACATCTCTTATATTACCATAATTTCACTGTTGGAGGTGGGTTGGGTTGTGTTTGACAGGGGCCAGCAAGGAAAACAGACTCAAAAAAATAATAGGATTTTATCCCTGAGGTGTCAGTAAAAAAAAAAAAAGGGAAGAAAAAAGAAGATTAAAAGACAGCCATAAATAACTGGATACACTATGGCAAACATCCAAGCACCGAGATGATTTCACGATGGAAGAATCCCCCTACCCCCCCCACCCCCAGTTCTTAACAAGTCATATTTGCCGTTGGGTTTTAATTAGGTTAATCTCATGGCTTCTGAAGTCACAAGACAATCGGTCAGGATGCACCTCCCCCTCTCTTCCCAAATCATCTTTCCAGATTTGTCATTTTGTTCACAATTCTCCCACAGTCTTCAGGAAAGAGAAACCAAGAAATCCTAAATGAACACCAAAACCTGGATGACTTCTCTGCCCAGCCAAGGGAGGAGCACTCGTACCGCAGCACGCCAAGCTCCATGTCCCACATAATTGTCACTTTCCTGCCTGCTACTAAGAAATTAAGTTGGCAACCACCTCTGTTGCAATCAGGAAGTGTCTGTGAGGAGGGGCGATAGCAACACATCAGGGAGAAGGAGACAGGGAAAGCTTTATTGCTGTCCATCCATACTGCTCCAGGTAGCATACCTGAAAGCAGGAAGGGAGACACCCACATAATATTCCTTCCCTCCCTCTCCTCTGTCACGTGTGGAGGAGCCCTAGTGTGCAGGGAAGGATGGTTGGACTCCCCATTGCTTAGTAGTAGCGGTTGAGGCTCCTGGTGCCCGGGATGTCTGGCTGGCCATTCATCCAGATCTCCCGGATGATGCGCTCCCGCTCCTCCAGCCGCTGAGCTCGCTCCAGCTCCTCTGCTGAAGTGAAGACGTTCATGTTCAAAGTCCTCTCGAACCTGCGGTGCCTGCGGGCTGACAGGTCCGAAGTGGTATCCGAATCATCATCGCTGTCACTGCTCTCACTGTCGCTCTCCCGCTCCCGAGGAGGTTTCTTCGTGGAGGAGCGTTTGCAGTCAGTTCTGCAGGACACCCTGAGCACCAGAGCCAGCAGGGTCAGCACAAGTCCAATGCATACTCCAGAGACAAAATACAGAGCAGCTCGCTCCGGGTTTTCTGAAAGGGAAAAGAAAGTGATTGTCAAGAACAACTCTCAGAAGAACAAAGTATGCAGAGTTCCTCATGTACATACTAGCCATGGCCTCTGGAGTGGCAGAGTTTCTAATGGCTGCTTTACTTCCATGCCCTACTTCTCCTCATCCCCCACCCCCCCCGGGAAATCTGGAAAGGGAATTTAAACAATGGATTTGCTGCCAAGGCATTTGCCCACATGCAGAATGTGGGTTCGCTGCAGTCATGTCTTGGAGTTGTCTGGAAGGAGAAGGAGCAGCTTGCAGAATTAAATGCTAATTCCAGTGGCTGCCTGAGCAGGGCTGACACCAGGATGTTGCACATCCAGCAGCAGCTAAGTGCATCTTGCTATGGCATACATTTATCATCATACCAGGAATAAAGGTGATTGCGAAGCTTTATATGCTCTCTGTGCTCTGGCTCAGCTGAAATGGGAAGCCTTGCAGCATGAAAAAATACATACTAATTATTCATAGGTTTCATTTGCTTATCTTAGGTAAGAGTACTGGCTTTCTGCCCAGACCACCAGAATGTATACCTGTGCTACATAAGCATAGCTGGAGCTAGTGTACTACAGGATGAATCCTGCAGAGCCACATTTCAGAGGTGATATTACAAGACTCCAAAGGATACACAATGCCTTTTAAACTAGGTCATCTTGCTTATTTACTGCCCTTTATTTTTTATTTTTTTTTTTTGTTCATGGAGCTACTTAGAAATGTAATTATAACTGTTGTTACTACAATTCCCCTGGGCTGAATCATCTTGGTTTATAGGTACACTGAGTGGGTGAAGGTGAACCGAGTAGAAGTGTCAAGGCCAGCACTACTCTGTTGTGTTTGTTGGGAGTTCTGAGTTCAAGGATGGAGTCAGCTCCTCATATAAGTCTTATTTCCTTGAACTTAGTGATGGAGCTGTAACAGTTCCCACCAGCTGAGAGTCTGACATTCGGTCCTGAAAGGTCTCTGGAACTAAAAGGCTCTGGTCTATCTCCACTTCCCCTCAGTGTGCCTTTAGAAACTGCCCTCTCCAGCTGATTTACATAAAACAAAGTCTGCAGAAGATAAACTGGAAATCATTTGGAGCTATTCTAAACTTAACAGGACAAGACTTTGCTCTAACTTCAAAGCTGGATCTAAATTTGAAGTTAGCCATTTCTGAGCAGGGGGTTGAACCAAATGATGCCTGGAAGCCTCTTCCAACCTAAATTATTCTCTGATTCTGTGGTCAGAACCCAAACACTGATGAGTGCACAGTTCAAGCCAATGCATAGTTCAATACCTGGAGATGCTCATGGAACAGTTACAGAGACAAAACACTTTTGTGCTCTTCTCTCCTGCCTAATGAATCTCAGTGATGACTGACTGACAGTGATGACTGACAAGCCAAATGGAGGAAGATGTCATGGTAGTCTGAAATCTGCTAGAATGTTTGGTGTGGTTGGCATGGGGAAAAAAAAAAGGTTGAAGAGAGACTACAAGAAACATCAGAAAACTGCAGCAGATGCATTCAACAAGTCCAACAAAACACAGAGGAGAGAAATGCAGCAGTAGCTGAAAAGTCAAGTGGGACCAAGGCCACAGATTTAAGCTGCTTTGACAAAAGTGAGACAGCAAAAACCCAAAGGTAGAAGAGAAGGTATCAGAGTAGGCACAAAAGATGTGCCAGCAACTCTTGGAGAAGTCTGGCTGAGTGAAGTCCTAGCTCCAAAGAAGTCAGTCCAAATTCAGAACTGGAATTAAAACTGCAGCCCTGCTTGTGCAGTAGCAAAGCTGCTGCCCATCTGGTACTGTGTGAACAATAAAGAAGTGGCCTAAATTCCAGAGATCTGAAAGTCCAGGAAAAGTAGAACCAAACTCTGATACAGCTTCTACCTCCATATACAACTCAGGACAATAAGTGCAAAGCTTTCTCTGCAAGTAGGCCTAAGGAGGACACACGGAGTGTGGGAGTATGGGAAGAACAAATGAGCAGGACTGATCTGTTTATCCTGGGTGATACTTGGTCCATTTTGCCACCACTCTGCCTGGCTGACAGGATGCCAGACAGTTTCCTGAGCACCACGTTCCTGCACACACATGGGCTTGATTTAGTTGCATTAGTTCCACTGTTCACTCTTCTAAAGCAACTCATAAAAAAAACATAAATTGGAGCCTGAAACACAAACACATGTGGTTTCTCTCCCCGTTTTTGTCCTTGTCCAGCTTTTCCTTTCTCCTCCACAATCCTTTCTCCATGTTACTGTATCCAGCTCATGAGGAAGCTGCACTTTGATTGCTACTTAAGGAACCATTTTTCATCCCCTGCTTGTGCTTGTATGTATAGCCCTTCATGCAGTGCAACGGCTGTAATTGAATCTTTGGGCTCCAGTGGCATTTATGAGCTCCTACAGCTACTCTGTCAACATCTAAGGCACTATCTGGACTTCCTCACTAAGCTGTAACCCTATGTTCAACTGCAGTCTTGGCATTTATCATATGTACAATCCACTTGCAAAGCAACATCTCCTTTTTTTCACAGCAGATAGAGCAACTTAAGCTAAAAACCATGGGGTCTGCTTTTTCTCAGTTGAAGCAGACAAGTCAGCCTAGATTTGGGGGGTTGACAGCTGATTTTGAGAGCCTACCCCATTGCATGTTCTATTTGCAAAGGCTAAAGAGAGCATCCTCTTCATCAAATGGATGCTCAGCATCTTCCAAAAACTCAACTGTGGTTCATATTCATCATGCCAACACTGAAGCTCCTCAGAAACTGCATTTATTTGAAAAATCTTGTTTAAAAGTGTATAGATATCAGTAAGAGGACTTAACACAATTTTGATACTCATTCATGTGTGTGTACACTCGCTGACACATGGATTTTGACCAGTGTAAATTTTTCTTCCACTGCTGTGGATAACAGCTGAGAGCTGTATTTGTCTCCTCAACTTCGAGCAGGACCCAGTTGCTGTCAGTCTCTTGGGCTGGGGTTACCTTTCCCCTTCCCAGTATTTCTCTTTCTAGACTGGAAGCATTGATGAAATGTCACTGAATCAAGTCTAAATTTAATCCATGTAGACAAAAGATACATGCTTTTTATGACCCTCTATACAAATACAACTATTTTCTAGGTGCTCAAACTGCCCAAAAATTAGAAACACATTTTATTGTGTTTTTCTAACCAAACCAGCAATAATTACCAAGCCTATTTCCTGAGGGCTAACAATCTGCTGGGAGCATCAGCCTGCCATTAATTCCCCAGGAAATGCCCCAGGCCAAGGTTGTTATTTCTATTATAACAAATTGTTTCAATAAATAAAAACCAATCTAGGCATTAATGCCACTGGCTTCCTGTGATGGCTTCATGCATTCAGAAACTTCAGTGGGGAGGAAAATTTCAGAGGGCCCCAGTTAGAGTTTCAGCATTAAGCATGGCCAGACAAACAGTAGGAACAATATCTCCTAGGGAATTTACAGTTAGCCCCACAGGCTGCTGAAAGCCCCTGGTAGAACACAGGAAGCTCTCCAGGAGCCCCTTATTAATAAGGCTCAGGCCAAGCAGTCTAAAAGTTGGAATGATCTCCCCCAGGGTGTTTTTTTGGAAGCCTTCTGTTAATAACTTGGCAGCAAAGCTTTGCTTGTGGAAGAAGAATAAAACAGGAATTTGTAGAGGTTTCAATCCAGCTACTTCAGTCTGAACACAAAAAAAAAAACTGGAGTAAGTCCCTTGTCCAAAGGGAGGCACTGGAAGTGCTCTGATACAATTTGAATGTTTAATATTTATATAACCACAAGGGACAGTTCTGGTGTTGCTGGTAGACTGTGACTGCAAAGACAGTTCTAGCAGTCACTGAGACTGGTGAAGTCTTCCTGAACGCTCAGATTTTGGAACAGGTCCAGAGGTTGCGTATAATTAAAACCCAAATTCTATAAAGAAAATCAGCTTTCAAACTAAAGGCATCCCTGAGCCTTTCGCAGGATCATCCTCTGAATAAGACTTACTTGTTTGATCAGCTCACTCTTCATTGACATTGTTCACTTGTTGCTCACTCTTTCTTGTTATTTCTGAAGAAATGTTGTTTTCAAGGTTCTGGCAGCTAGGATAAGATGAACACCTAACTGGCTTTGATACTCCTAACTTTGATGATAGCTGCAAACACATTTGACAATGAAAACCAGTGTTCCTGCTGTCCCGGGTTTCTTCGCTCCTGAGTTGTCAGTAGGAACATTCCCAGTTTTTATATGGGAATATCAGTCAAAAAGATGGTGGAAATGAGCAGAGAGGTTTCCCCTAACATTGGCACTTCTCCCCTCTGTGCACTGCAAGACTGCATGTGTTAGTGACTGGGCCTGCAGGCTCTGCAGCTACAGCTGCCCACTCAAATCTGCCATTTTGTGCTGAAAATACAAACACCATTGAGCAGAGAGGGGATCTCATTGATTTGTGGATGATCTCCTCAGGCTAAGAGACACCACTCTGTCAGGACTGAGTCTGAGGCCATACACCACCCTCTACTCCAACAACAAAAAATATTTATATGTTGCCCCACCTAGTCACAATTTTCTCTTTCAAAGTCCTGTTCTTACCCAAGTCATCAGGACAGAGAAGCCCTGAATACAGCACTTTCAGTCTGCAGAGTTTACCTGAGGGATGTTTTGAGTGTTATGAAACAGAGCAGTTCTTGCACTAATGTTTCCCTTTGGAACCAAGGCTGTGGTCAGGAGCAGTGGGAAGATGTGTGAACCATCATCAGCCCTCCTTGGCTGCCCAATACCCTGCTCTCCTGAGCCACTATAATGGCTTCTCTTATGGACATCAACAGCTGCTATGACTTACACTGCCTTCAGGGCTCCTAACTCAGGGAAGCACAAAAATTCCCAAATGTTCTGCTGCTCAAAATCTGCAATATGAAGGGGAGTAGCTTTGCAGTGCTCTAGTTTTATGCAGATGATATTTGTGCCCTGTGACACAGCCTGTCTAAGTCACAATCTAATATGTCTCCATATTCACATATACAAAATAAATCACACCAAATCCATCCTCTCTGCTAAAAGCAGAGGGCTAAATTACATGGAACAGATAAAGATGGTTTAGGGCATCTGCTGTTTCCATCCATGGGGCAGCCACCAATTCTTTTTATTAATAAATAACAAATCAAATATATATACCATTGAGACTAAAATTCATCTAACAGCCATGGTTAGGTGTACTGGAAAACATGAGCAACGAGCTCCTGAACTCATCACTGGAAACCAAAGTTGTGAGGTCTGAGTTTTACCTGTTTGATACCCAGTGGGTGTGAACACATCACAAGGAGACCACATCATGATAGGGCAAGCAAATCCCACAGTAACAAGACAGTTAAAGCTATCTTTGTTTATTATTTGTGCTACAGTAAAATCTAGAGGGTCCTGCCAAGACTGACACCTTGTGAAAGGGAATGAATTGAGGCCTTGTGTCCTACAAAACCAATGCACGGTCAAAGAATTCTGCTGTGGTAAATGGAAGCAAATTCCATGAGGCATCAACAGCCCTGAATCCTAGTCCCAACTGTCCCCAACCATAAATCCCACAACTTGCTGCTTCTCATGAGGAAAATAATGATAACAGCATTTTATTTCATAGTAAGGTTGGCAATGCAGGTATTTTCTTCCTAAAAAAATGGACATCTGTAGAAAAGAGAGAGGAGAAATGTGATAGAAGATTCATTTAAAGTTCACATTTTCTAATCTTTCATTAAAGAAGCTAATGCAAGAAAAAAACCATCCTACTCAGCTATCTTTTGTGAAGAGCACTACTAGTTCCACTTAAACTGCCTGCTTCTTAAAGGCATCACAAAAATATGGATTCTGATACCACTATTATATGTATAGAAGGGCAGAACTTTGAATTCATCATTCACAGTCCTTTTAGAAGAACCCTGCACTAAAAGTGCAGAAGCATTCT
Organism: Bucco capensis; assembly: GCA_013396975.1. Taxonomy (NCBI): domain Eukaryota; kingdom Metazoa; phylum Chordata; class Aves; order Piciformes; family Bucconidae; genus Bucco; species Bucco capensis. Next base: position 90,200 of record VWZO01010066.1, read on the forward strand.
TACTAATCTACTCAGTGATTCCAAAATGCAAAGCCCAAGTAAGTTGTCTCATGCATCAGAAGAAGTGTGGTCAGCAGGTTGAGGGAAGTGATTCTTCTCCTCTACTCCATTCTCCTGAGACCACACTTGGAGCATTACAAGCAGCTCTGGAGTTCTCAGCACAGGAGAGACACAGACCTGTTGGAGTGGGTCTAGAGGAGGCCACAAAAATGATCAGAGGGCTGGAACACCTCTCCTGTGAGGACAAGATAGGCTGAGGGAGGTGGGGTGGTTCAGCCTGGAGAAGAGAAGAGCAGGCTTCTGGAAGACCTTATTGCAGACTTTCACTACTTAAAGGAAGCTTATAGGAAAGATAAGAACAATGTTTTTAACAAGGCCTGTTGTGACAGGACAAAGGGTAATGATTTTAAATTAAAAGAGGGAAGATTTAGACTAGATATAAGGAAGAAATATTTTACAATGAGTGTGGTGGAACACTGGCCCAAGTTGCTCAGAGAGGTGGTAGATGCTCCATCCCTGGAAACATTCCAGGTCAGGTTGGGCAGGGCTCTGAGCAGCATTATGTAGTTAAAGATATCCCTTGGACTAGAGGACCTTTTAAGGTCCCTTACAACCCAGACTATTCTATGCTTCCAGGAAATCCAAATACTTGTCTGTAGCAGCATGGTGGTATCTCAGCAGGAGCAAGAGCACAGCAACACAAATACATTATTATTTAATGAATTAGCAAGACTGAATGGCACACAGACATGAAAACCTAGCTCACAAATGTTAAAGGTTTAGTTATACAGACCTAAATGCTCCAGAATAGCATAATTGCATTACAGTGGTGCTGGCAGACTGGCTGCAGTACACAGAATTATTAACAGCATGTAGTAAAAAAGCAAGTCAATAATATTACTGGCAAGGTAATATTGCTTGGTAATGAGCATTGCAAGGTAATAAGCACACAAGCCTTTCATTAAGCAAATGGAGAAAACACATACCAAAAAAAAGTGACCACAAATAGTATGTCCTGCCTAAGGAGACTAGTTACACAGAAATCAAGGCCCTCCTTCTGGGGAAAACACCACAGATTGGCCTAAAATATTCTAAGTTAGTGCATTCAATGCTATTCAGCTAGTGTTCCTCCTTTTTTAGGGTTAGGTCCTCCAACTGTGTAGGTAATCCCTACTGCTGGCAAGGTATCCCATGTAGTTGTGAGATGGGAAATATTTGCTCTATCAGCTGCCTCTACTATACTTTTTTCCATCAATTATATTGACCCCAAATACTTAGTAGAGTATACAGTCTTCAGCTTTTGAAGTGAATCTTATTAGAAGACTGCTTCTCTGCTACTTGAAAGGTACATGTGGGTGAAGGATAAACTGTGATCCAAGGAAACCTTACTTTAAACTAGATTTAAATATAAAATTAAGCAGATTCTCAAGTTATTTCACCTTCACACTTCTACTGAAGATAAGCCAAGTTCTCTTAAGCAGGGTAATGATCTGAGTGTTGCTTATTTTCCAAATTACAGGACAACAAGCTTGCCTCCTTAATGAGCCAGGCTTTGATCTCCAGGAAAATGGAGCATTAGGAGTAATACCACATGTAAGATTACATTGTATTTAACTTTAGATGAGAGTAAATCCAGAGGAAAGCAGAGCACAATAAATCCTGTTATAAACTGTCTGCTTGAGCTGCCCTGGTCAGGTCTTTCAAGGGAAAATTTTCTGAGAGGCAAACGAAAAATATAAACAGTTCAAAGAGGCAGATTTAGCCCTAGGTGACTGTGAAATGTAGGCTCAATTGAGGGTCTACAAAGAGCTTGTGAGAGCGCAGAGAGATGGCAAGCGCAAGACCCACCTGTGATAAAGGCATACGCTGCTAGGATGTTGCTGAGCAGAGCCATCTCTGTGCTAACACCCACGGGCTCCATGCTGCTGTTGAGCGCCGGCGGTTGTGTCTCATCCACAGCAAGCAGGAAGGGGGTGTTGTCTACAGGGTAGAAGGTGGCTGATCTCCCTTTCTTCTTCTCTGCTTTGAAACAGAAAGAGAATGAGCAACAAGGCACGTGCCCCAGCCCTACCCTGCCCTATCCCCACCAGGTTAGCATCCATCTGCATTCAGAAATCTGGAGACACTCAACAGCAAGCCACACAAATTTGCCCCTTTTTAGGGGGCAGCTAAATCTTCTCAGGTAGCTTCAGCTGAGCACATACCCTGTCTGCATCCAGGCAGCATCTTCTCTCCCCCGTCTCCTTGCTCTTTCATGTCACCACTTAGACACACCCACCTACGCTACAGCAAATATATAATCAGGTTTCTTTTCTCTTATGTAAATCAAAGGAGCCTTTTACCAACAGTGGGTTCAGCTAAGCTTGTAACAAGGACTGGAAAACACAGGCAGAGCCAGAAACCCTGTGCCGGTGTCACGCTGTAGTGATCCATCTACACCTGGCAAACAGACATGCTTTCTCTCCGGCATTCATGGGGAAGGGCAGACCTGAGTTTATGACTTCCTTCAGAAGCCTGCTCATATTGTGTTTCACCCAGACACCATTTCCCCTTTGGAAAGGTGAGTGAACATGGGTTAATGATTTGATTTTATTTGTTGAAGACCAGAGCTAAGGAGGCAGCTAATTCCAGAAGACTCAAAGAGACCCTTTCAGACCTTATCAGCTCACTGCTGAGTGCTCCCTGCCCCTTGATCTGCAGGCAGACACCTCCACTATTCACAAAACACTAATTGTTTTAAACACATCAGCTTTTAAAGTGGGTGCACAGGATCCAGCTTCATCAGCCATGTGATTGTTTAACTATAGCTATTACAGCTTTTCAGGCTCCTTTCCCTAGGTGTCTGGTTCTGGCCAAAAGCAAGTATCACACTGTGAAATTACAGACTCGCACCTGGCTTCTACTTATCTGCAGGTATTAAACTCAGGAAACTGTCAGGTCCATCTCCAACAATGCCATCAATGCCATGCAAGCAAAGGCATTCTGGCAGCAGCCACGACATGAGATACTCTATTTTCACTGGCTGTCTGATCCATCTCCTTGTCCTGCAACCCAGCAGTGTAAGACATCACGTTCACCTTCCCACTGTGCGTGCCAGAAAGCGACTCAGTCGAGGAAAGCAGTAACAGAAACTGAGGGGTGTCAAAGAGAACAAGTAATACTGGATGGAGAAGCACTGAGTGCATGAACGTGCATGCAGTGATGCCAGCTCCTAATCTGCCTCAGAGGAGAAGCAGTGAGGATGGATGTCCAGGTGTTGCTGTAAGGGTTCATCCCCAAGGAATGCAAGCACAGTTGTATCTCTGCCACTGAATAGCTGCATGGCCTTGGGAAAGCCACAGATTACAAGCTACCAAGGTGTTAATGAATGGCCCTGAGGCAAAGTTTTTACACACGAGCCCTTGGTGGCAGATCCACAAGGGAAAAAATATCCCAAGAACCTCTTTCTTTAGGAGACTAGAGATCACCGAAGATCAGTTGTACAACTGGAGTCACCAGGGCACAGAGGGTCAAAGGCACATTCAGTAGGAAATCAATAGTAAAGTTTGGGAAAATCTTTTAACTCAGATGTAGGTACTAGCATGCCCTCTAATCTTTCCTTTATTCTCTCTGTCTGGTAAATCTACATATGTACAAGTGGTTGGATTTTTCTCTACCACTGTTCCTGCAGAGAAATACATGGAGGCAGGGTAAACTTTTCATTTCCAAAAACCAAACCTAAAACTGAACACTTCAGAACATCTCAAGTAGCACTATGCATCTAAACTGAGGTAACTGAATCCTGCTATTAGTTGACAGATCCTAGAATCATTAAGCTTTCCCCATAGAACACACTTAAAGCTTGATGCATTTGCTCACACACAGACACCTAGATATCTCAGGGTCAGGAGGACATCCATGTAGAGATGGCAGGGATGAAAACAGATGTAGGGGAAGCTCTCACCCTTCTAGGGCTGCAGCTATAAACCAGATGAACACCCCAGGTTATCCCAAATGATACATTTACATAATTGAGCCCTGCCTGAGATGTGTACATGCTGTGGTCTGGCTCTGAACTAGTTAATCTAAAATCCCTCTACAATCAATGAAAACGAAAGGCACCACCAGGATACACTCTCATATATAGTTCATAACCATGTATCTCATTGTAAAAAAGACTGCTGAGTTAGGTGGCTCCATGTTCCTGCTAGGTTTTTGAGAGTTTTCTACAACTCTGCATTAAATTCTAGTTAACATAGCTGGACTGCAGCTGCACAGAGCTAGTAGGATATGAACCTGGGGCCTCTGTGCCATGCTTTCTCACATGTCCAGTTCCAGATTAGTGACAGCCAACCTGCCCCTCACTGCCACTACCTTCACAGGATCTCACAAGGACTAAGTTATCAATTATACTTGCAATGGGGGCTTCCATATGCATGTGCTAGATCAGCCAGCAAAGGCTCTGATGGACACCACTCTTGTTGAGTATGGAACATCCCTTGTAAACCATGTTGTGCAATAAGGGGGTATATAGGAGAATGTAAGAACTTTATTTTTTTTCACTTCTGACTTGTCCAAAGAACAGATGCAATCAAACAAGTTTTTAGAAGAATACTCATCTGCATACACTGCTCCAGCAAAGAGCACCACAAAACCACAGAACTGGTTTTGTCATCTGCAGGATTGTACAAGCGCAGAGAGGGAAGACAGAAAACAACCAGAGTTATGCAGGAGGGAAGAAAACAAACAAACATCATTTCACACATTCACCAGTGTTGTTACATTAGTGGTTCCCTGGTCTGCCATTCATTACAGGACCATACTAAGAGACATCCCTTTTCCTCCTTGCTAGCTTTGAAGACCTTGTCTATGCCTAATCAGTTCAACAACTACTGGTTTCCTCTTCACCATTCTTTCTTAGCTGTTCCCAGTCACTTGAACTATTTCCTGTGAGTTCAGACCAAAGCTGAGCAAAATGATTTCAGCTAGTAGTAAATTTGCCCAACACCACCGTATAAGCATAAGAAAGATTATTCATGATACTAGGCTGACTTCAAGAAATACTTTTAATAAAGGAAATAAAACTGAAAGGAGATTACAGAAATGTCCAAATATTTCCTTTTGCTATTTTTAAAATATTCTTTTAGCTTTTAATTTCAAAATGAAAAAAAAACCCGAACAAAAATTAATGACTAACTGTGAAAACTAAGCAAAAGGTGTCATTTGTAGAAGTGAAATGAGTTCCAAATTATTTTTTCTGCCTTGAAAGAGTCACCAGGATCACAACATTCATTTTGGGCTAATTCAGAATTCTTTTCCATGACAATTTTTCAGTAAGGCCTCCAATCTGACAAATCTATTATTCCTGGCTCTTAATTATCTGTGGGTTGACTACCCAAGCTGTGGATTAACTTTGCCAGGAGTGTAGACGGAGACAAGGTAGCACTGCCCATACCCACCCTAGAGATGGATCTCTGTGAGCACAGGCTGGGAATTTCTAGTGCGTGTTGGGAAACACAATGCAAAACAACCCAATACATGCTCACCTGTGCTTTTCCTTTATTCATACACCATCCCTTCCTCCTACTCACCTCTCCATGCAGATAGCTAAGATTTGACTTCATTCATATCTCTTGACTTTGCATTTTATGAAAATAGCATCACATTTCAAACCTCAGTTGAAAGCTTCTCTGTCCCCTGCAAGACAGATCTACTGTCTCAACCCTGTTCTTTTTTTCTTTTTGCCACTATACTAGATGGGTCTGCAAAGTATTTCTGTGATGAGTTTTGACATGCATGGCCATGATTCCTATTTCAAGAAACCCAGTGAGAGTTTCACAGTTCACTTCAGTTCATTGCTGGTCACATCTTGAAGCTTCTCTGACTGTGACATGGATGGGTCTTGGGAACAATTCAGAAACCCAGAAAAATTGAGATAGAAGGCAACTGTTACCACAACACAGTTCAGTTTGGGCCAGCATCACAATAGTCATAGCTACCTGGGAGAGCTCGCCCTATGTTGGAAGAAGAGACATCAGAAAGGAACACGCCGTCCCCTATAACATTGGGATCAAATACTCTTGGCCGCAGTGGGAAATGTGGCTTCTGAAATCCTTGGTAATTGGTTGGTGTTGGCTGAGTTTCATGTAGAAGCTTCTTGGGAACTGAAAGAGAGGAATAAGAAGAGTACATTTGTTAGAGTGAGTTATTTCAGCTGGGCAGAATGAGAATTATCATATTATGCTATAGGATCAGCGGATACTTAATTATACCATGTGCAGGCCAAACAGACACTCATTTACCACTATGATGAATGTTCTCCAAGTGCCAGCACAAAGACATTCAATGAGAGAACACTGGAAACTATAAAGTGATTAAGATACTGTTTATTTACAATTAAGCTTTGAGATTTGACTAAGGATCAGATTCAGACATCCTACTTAGATACTCATTTTAGAAAGTGAAATGCCTGGTAAGCCAAGCACTGGCCTCAGCCATAAGCCTCAGAGTACTCCAGCTACACATCTCTGTTTCTACCACGATAGCAGGCTGGGCAGGATGCTTCATATCAGTGGGGACTATAGGGTATGCCTGAATCACTGCTTATCACCAGGCATCAAGTTGCTGACTCAGAACTGCACGTCATAACTTTCTGTCCACTCCAGATTCACAAAACCAGCCTCTGGAGGATGCTGTTCACATGAAACCATAAAGCTTAAATCATCTACCACAGAAGTAAGAAACCTCACCTGTAAGAAACCCTCCCCACACAGTGAGATCTAAAATACAATGTTCCCCATTGAGCTTTAGGCTTTAACTAAACTGAAAAAGGCCCATTCTCCATTCCCACTATCCTGAAAAGAAGAGTGAAGATTCAGTTAATCCCTGCTGCTTTCCATGTCTCATCAGCCACAGCATCAACAATATACAGGTGAGGTAGGTTAATATGTGACAGCTGTGACAGAACTTGTATGGTCTTTTCTTTGGACCAAAGCATGCCTTAGTAAGGAAAGGATTTTCTCCCCCTTGATGTTGCAAGGCCAGCTCTTCAGCTGAGCATCCAGGTAAAGAAATCAAAGTCAGTGTAGCTACCTCAGTGTACACCCACCGAAGGTGAATCCATACAGTAAATTCACTAATTTGCCCTTTAGGGACAAACCAGCATGTCATATATGGAGCTGAACCAGTTCTCTGCCTCAGCCACAGCCAACACCTGAGGCTATTTCAGAGCAAAGTGCTTTTCCATACAAAGAGAAGAAACACATATCCAGGCAGTTCTGCTCAGAAATTAGAGGAAGAGAGTGATGAAAGACAAAAATAAATTAAAATTTCCAGAGGAGAAAGATATATTTTCTCCATCAGTGACTGTATATACATAATACATTATATATATATACATAAAAGCACCCTTTGGTCCCTGCAGACAACCAAGACTTCATTGTGTTAAAGACTGTTGAAGACTAGGCACAGAAATCCCAAGAAAAGATTTCTGGGATACTCAGTTCTCCTTTCTCCAAGTCTAATAGCAACTTCCTCTCCCGTCCCAAGCAGGCTGGCACCTCATAGTGCCTTGGTGTCCCCACTGCTCCATTGCCAATCTCATCTCCACTCTTCACAGGGGTGTAATTAAAAATGCAAAGCACTTTGAGATTCCTGGCAGAAGCATGAAGGAGGACTTGGAAAGAGTGCAACCCTGGAACAGAAAGGGAATTCCTGCCTGCCCCCTGCAGCTAATCAGCTGCCAAGCTGGAGCATGAGATTTAATCACACCCATTAAATTTGCCTGCATAGGCAATACAAATATTACTGGTGGGGGAAGTGATCCAACCACCTTGTTTACATTGTGTTTGACTTACTGTCTTTGCTGAGGCAAAGAGAATTGTAACTATATTTACTGACTGACCTCCTATATTAGGCTGCCAAGATATCAGCACTGAAGTTCTTCCATTATTAGTGGAGTCATGCTAGGTCAGGAAATAAGACATAAAATCCCACAGCTTCTGAATATCAAAGAGCTGGCACAGCAGTTTCTAGTGAAACCTGAATTGGCAACTGTCCTCTGATGGAAGGCAGCAAAAGAAACACATGCCTTGTTAAGAACGAGACAGAAGCGAGGGAGATACCTGTGCCAGAGAAATATAAGAAGGTCTAGGGAGGAGGTGGGTAGAACAGAGATTATCCTGCAAACCACAGAGGGAGGGAGAATTGCAATTCTAGGTGCCTAATTTGAGGCACCTAAAGGGACTCAATATTAAGAGGGCATAGAGCTCAGCACCCTCCAAAAATAAAGAGCCCTTTTGCTATACCTCAGGCTATGGACCTGAAAGACGTTTAAAAGACACAAGTCAGTTTTCCCATGCACATTTTTAATCCAAACAGCATCCCAGTGACCTGTTGATATTTCAGATAAAGAAAATGAAGCCAAAGGAACACACAGACATTTTTTTCAGCAGATTTTGACCAGTATTTCATGTTTCAGACTGACTTTTCTTCATAAACATATCCTTTCACCTCCCAGTATTCATAGCCATTCTCTGGGACACAACATAGGTGGACCTGTATTTTCCTTTGAAAAGGAGATGCTACCAGAGGCTTCAACATTTGAGATAAGCGGAGGAAAGAAACACCATCTTCTCCTAAGCACACCCAGGGACCATTTTTCTCTGTGGACTTCATAAACATCTTGAAGACGTTTTGCCAGGAAAGGCATATCTTGGCAAAAAGTATGTAGAGCGATGGCACAGAGCAAGTCTGTTCTTTTTCTAGTTCATACAATGCTAAACCAATACACAGCTTAGATAGCTTGATTTAGAAAGATAATAAAATGGAAGGCTTTCTTAAGAGCAAAACGCCTCACAAATTCCATTTAGCTTCTGTGTGGTAGTCAACTCCACAAGATTAAACATCTGGCTCCTTTGAAACACTCTCCTCAAATTCTCCAGAGGGGAGTGCATCTGACACAAAGCATGGCATGACCTGAAGCAAGGTGTCAAGAAAAGTTATTTATGATTAAAACCAGCAGAAAAAAGTACCTGGGATTTTAGTCTTATCTCAGCATTGAGCACAGAAATCCTGGCAGGGAAGGGTTGGCACTTAGCCTGTTCCATTCGGTCAAGCAGAGAAGTTAAAGCAATTCAATCTCCAGAACAAGTGATATATGTGGACAAGAGGGGAAGAAATAGGGCCTTCAATCAAAGCGATAACGTGCCTTAGAGTCAGGAGACCTCCACATTAAATGAACATGAGAAAGGAGTGGGATCATCTGGAGCGCAGCAGCTGAGTTGTTCTGGGGACCTCTGGGGACTCTCAGTCTCTCAGGGGGTAGTGGTCATCATTGAGATGTGGATATTTATCCCAATTATAAATTTCTCCAGTAACACGGGCCGGGCAGAGGTGTAACTGAGTGGATGGCAAACCACGCTCTGCCACACACAGTGGGGTACAAACTCAGGCCATCACTACATGGACTCCATGTGAGCCAGGACTTGATCTGGAGACTGAAATGTCACCATTGCTGTGACACTTCATGAAGGCACCTGCAGAAGACAGTTCTAGGCTACAAAGCCGCAAGGGAGCTTTTGGATCAGCAGGTTCATTCCTCTGCCATTACAGGCTTTCAAGGCTTTATGTAATCTCTCTGTGTCTGTTTTAAAAGCAGTCTCAGCTACCAGCTCCCACTGCTTATCTGTCTGAATCAACATCATGCTAGCAATAATTTATACCAGTTGCCAACCCAAGACCTGCATTACCCATTTGCAATGAATTATTGGTATCAATCCCACAACAAAACCTCACAGCCACTGCCTGGCAGCTTCCCCCCTGCAGGAACATGGGCAAAAGAAAATCAAAGCTGGAGTGTGCTCTCACTAGCAGAGCAGACCCATCAGATTTGGGTACAAGCATCCAGCAGGAGAGTGTGAAAAGGCACATGCTGGTGCTGCTGACAGTATCCTTATTTGTACTTGGTAGAGACTCCTTCTGCCAGGATTTTCACACAAGCACTCTTGTGTGTCCAGAAAACTGAGGGCTGATGAAAAGAAAAACTCACTGTACCTACAAGCAGCAAAATTCTGAATTATAGTGCAAAGAGGTGGAAAAGGCCAGTCAGTTTCTCGTCTCTGTTCCTCAAGATAATTTGCTGTATTTTCCACTAATCTGATCTATCTAGTTTTAAACACTCCAGTCCAGGGGGTTCAACTGATTGCCATGAGAGATTATTTTGCAGAGAAATATTGCTCTTCCTAAGAAATTATTTTCTAATATACTGCTGAGTGTTTCAATTTAAGCACATACATTATTCTCCTAATCAAAACATTTGACTGCTATAGCCCCCAAATTTTACAAGTTGTACAGACAAGGAATTGGATCAGGGTCAGAGTTTTGAAAGCGTTTAAATATCAGAATGATTTGCCCAATCTCACAGATAGAGTCTGTGCCAAAGAAAGGAAACAGACTCAGGCTCCCAGTATTTTAGCCTTGCACTCAAATCATCCCTTCTCATTGCTAATTTGATCATTGGTGCTCCCTGATGCTTGCTCAGTTCTAAACATCCTTAAAGACTTCCACTCCTAGCAAGTAATTATCTGCTGACCTCCACCATCACTGTATATACAGCTCAGTCAGCTGGAGGGGAGATCAATGAAAGCTCAGTCTTAAAAATACACAGAAAGGGGGATTGTCATCCTCCAGTCCTCTGCTTGCACATTTCCAGCCAGCACAGTTTACTCTGAAAGCTCAGTATGATTAAAGCAGATCTGCAGGAACTTCAACAAATCCTCCTGTGAATGCTTCAAGCAGAGTGCAATTTGAACAAAACATGACTCCCTCACCAATGAAAATTACAACTAAGGCTTTAATCTGGGCAGGTTGGGGCCAGGAACTGTTGATGCTCAACGTATTTTTAAAATAGTTTTAAACAATCCTACTGTGAGTAAACACCCAATACAAACTCCTGCAGTGTTTAGAGGTAGGATTTTTGCCTGAGACTTGAAAATGCACAGCATCAGGCCAGAAATGCCATCATTCATGTCTCTGAACCATTACAAGAAAACAATACTTTAGCACATATGTAAGGTATATGACTCTCAGAATGCAAAATTAAAAGTGCTTTATATGTTGTAAAACCTAAATTCACTAAGGAGTCAGTCAACAGTATCTATTAAAATAATAGATTTTTGACTCTGTCATACACAAAAAATGTCACAATATAATCACAGAGCAAGAAGGAAAAATCCTGTAAGAACACTCCATGCGTGGTGACAACAGTAACCCCACTGTGTAGCTAGAAACACAGAAGTGGAAGATGCTAATTTGATTAACAAAAGTACATTAAGGAAAAGCTTATCTCCTTGGCTTTTTCCTAAGGGTCTCACATATGGTTGAGGAACAAGCTAAAACCTTTTCCAGCTGCCAGTGCCCCTCTCTAGGTCAGTGTTGGATGTGCCTCTTTCAAGTAACTAAAATCCCATTTGCATCACATGGCAAGAGGCTGCTTCTTCTCGTGACCACGTGTGTCATGTCAGATATCCAAAGCCCCACCACTGGGCATTCCACCTTCAACTGACAGGGGAGCCACTGCTATTTGGTCAGATATAGGTATAATCACTTGATAGGAGATAGGAGACCATCACATCCTACAGTTCTCAGATGTCTCTGTAAGGAGATAGACAGCCTGAGCATCCCCAAGAGTGGACTGGACATCAGCTGCGTTCTTTGGCAGCAAAGCCACATCGTAACTCTGTGCATTCTGTATCATATTTAGAGTAAAAGTATGGTATAGTTTATACAGAAAGTGTGAAGTGTCCCAGGAGCCAGCAGGAGACAAGAAGAGACTTTGTGCAACAGAACAGAAGTCTGAAAGCCAAGATTTGAGCAACAGGCTACTATATAAAATCTTCACTCTCACAAAAAAAAAAAAAAAAAGGCAGAGCAGAGACTTAACAAGCACAAGTGGTCAAGACCTCAGTTTTCCTTCTCCTTCAGTCATTTAAAAATGGAATTTTTTTAATCCAGCATCGTTATAGCATGCAATCCTGAAACTAAGGGCAAAAACCAAGAGAAAGAGGGAGTTACTCAGCCCGTTGCAGGGGTGTTTTCCATGTGTGGTGGTTCCAAACCACCAATAACAAGGAAGTGACTCATGCCAATTACAATAAGTCCACTTCCAAGCACCACACAGAAATCAAGTGAGACTGTCTGGGAAAATAGCCCTGTCATAACCAAAGCCACCCACACCTCCTTGAGCCCACAGACTGCACCGGGGACCTTGTCCCTTGCCACTCCCTTCAGATGCTGCCTCAAGCAAAAATTCATCTCTTCTACTGCTGATTTCTGGGCTGGTGGAAAGCAGTACAAGCTGGGATGCCTGACATAACTCATAAACTTTGGGAGCACTCTGCCAAGACTACTCCTGAGGCAGCCTAGATGCTTCACCCTTTACTGCATCCTCTGACAGCAGCTAACTACAGAAAAGGTTGTGCAATAAGCATATAAATATAACACAGACAACCTTTTCTCTTGTTTGCCCTCTTCTCTTGTAAATGAGTTGTTCATCCTTTTCTCATGCAGCTGCAATCAGGGAAGTGACTTCAGAAGTGGAAGTCCAGAAACAAAGCCCATGAAACACAAATTAGCTCAGTCTCACTGTTTCTCCCAGTGAAATCTCTCACAGGTATATGGTTCTGTGATGTGAGAGGCTTTAGGAGAGGAAGGACATTTAGGAAATGGTGCACCTCCAACCAAGATTCCACAAGGCAGAGATGGGCAGAACACTCCTCCCTCTCAGCAAGTCCCCCTCTTCCACAGGGCTGCAAAATACTTTCCCCTGATTCCTCCTATTTCTGCCTGTCCAGAAATGCAAGAATGTTATTAAAAGATCCAGTTCACCTAATCTGGGAACTCAACCCATGCATGCCCTCTAGGTATCTAATGAAGAAGTCCTCCTTAAATAAGCTATGTTCCTAAGCTGTATTGTCAACAGTATTGTCAATAGTGAAAGGTGGGTGTCTTAGAAAGCCTCCAGGGGAGATTCTGTCTACTTAAATTTAGGAGCCTAATTAGAGATAGCTAATGAATCATAATGTTACCTTTGGATTTATTCTTCTGAGTGTATCTGAGTTAAAATCTTACAAACTGCTTCATATCTTTTACTCAGGTATTTTTTCTCCTATCTTTAACCTTTCAAATCAGGATTTGAAGCTGCAAACACCTAATTTCTGTCCAATGATGCATGTGCTTGATCTATTCACAAGCAGTTCTCCTCCTGCTTTCATAGCCATGAAAGTCAGTTGTTCTTCTTTCATCATCTTAAATGTAGCAACAGAATATGAAGCATCTATTGCCAGCAACTCATAAATCTCCTGCTTGATGTGGCTTTTGGTCTCCAAAGGACACAGAGGAAAGCATCGCATGCAGCAGTCTGCTCCCTACATGTTCTATTCAGAAAGAAAAATGGATCAAAAGGAACACTTGTAAAAGATACCTGCAGATATGAAGAGTTACTTTCATCTGGTAGGTTTCTGCCTGCTCCCAGAGTCAGGAGAGTTCTGCGTTTTCACAGGATAATATGTCTTTAGGAGGATGAGACTCGAGCTGAGGCTTGCCCACATTCCAGCATGCTCAGCTACACCCACCATGGGACCTTCTGCCTACCATAGGACCTCTCTGTAACTCTGGCTGCATCTATCTTCACCAAGCCCACAGACTGACTTTATACACCCGAGTAGCAGTAGTGTATTTTAGGGGATTGAGATGGGTCTACATCAAACCATTAGTTCCACCCTCCAGGTGTTGCTCCTAGAAGCATGGGTAACTACTATCACCAGGGTCACTACAGGAACAGAAATCTGACTCGGCGCACACAGAAGAGGTGAGTTCAACTCTGCTGAATTGGAATCATAGAATTGTTTAGGTTGAAAAAGGCTTTTAAGATCATTGAGCCTAAATGTTAACCTAGCACTGCCAAGTCCACCACTGAACCATGCACTACACCTATATGACTTTTAAATACCTCCAGGCATGGTAAAGCAACCACTTTCCTAGGCAGCCTGTTCCAATGCTTAACAACACTTTCAGTGAAGAAATTCTTTGTGATGTCCAATTGAAACCTCCTCTGGAGCAACCTTAGCCATTTCCTGTTGTCCCATCACTTGGGAGAAAAGAGATCAACTTTATTTACTTGTACCTTTTTCCTTTGTTTGTAGGCTGAGCATGGTCAGAATGTGACCTTTCAATTACACAGCCTCAATTCCAGAAGTGGCAGCAGGCAGGGGAGAAAAAACTCTTTAACAATTACGAGGGCGCTAAGCAAGGACTGATAGAACTTGGGAGAAGCTGCCAGTCTCCCAGACTAGGAAGGCTACAGCAGGAGAGACTGCGAGTCAAATTTGTGTCTCCTTTTTTTTTTTTGCAGCACACAAGGATGTCTGAATCCTTGCCTGAGTCCTTTATCAGTGAAAAGGAAGACACAAAACAATGGATTGCACAGAAAGGAGAATAAAATCAATAAGGATGTCAGACACATTCCTCCAGTCTTCCCTATTCCCCCTATTTGGACTGCATCTATCACATCTCTCTGGTACTTTGCAAGCCAGCCTATTCATGTATGGATTTCTTAGGCATTTTAATGAATAATAGTTTGTTGGTCTCTTCAGGGAAGATTTACAGACTGTAATTTTATGCAATGCTTTAATTATATCCATTCCACTTTGGATCAAAGCAGAATAATGCTATATTTCAGATTTTGACAAAATTCCTATTTTTTTTCTCATCATGTTCAGTTGTTTTAATCAAACATTTAACACTGCAAGACTTTACTTTTAAATTGTACACTACAGAACTGTTGTTCCAGACTTATTTAGGTTTTAGTGCAGCTTATCTGTTTTTCAGGAAAATATGTGACACAATATGTGTCTCCCAGGAGGCACCCTCCCAGGAGGGTGATGACACCAGAGCAGAGATTGTGTGTTCAAGTGTGGCTGATCCGAAGCCAGGCCATTGCTCACGTGAAGAATTGCTCGCCAGCAAGGGAGGACAGTCTCTGTGCTCAGCATGCCAACACATACCCAAGTGCTTGCAGCCCTGCAAGTTACCAGGAATCAGCTGAGTAACAGCAGCCAGTTCTGTAAAACTTGGGGTAAAAGATGCTCCCTTAAGTTTCAGTGAATGGTATACAAGTATTGTCAGTGAAAGAGTCCCTTGGAGGTCTTCACTACTACAAACTCAAAGGCAGTGGCTGTATCATAGAATCATAGAATGGTTTGGGTTNTTGAGGGCTCCATAACTAGACACAGTATTCCAGATGAGGTCTCACCAGAGCAGAGTAAAGTGGCAGAATCACCTCTCTGGATCTGCTGGTCACGCTTCTCTTGATGCAGCTCAGGATGCCCAGGATGTATGGGTATTAGGAACAAGGTGAGACACTTAAATGATAGCCAGGGCAAGGATATCCAATATGAAGTAAGGCAAAAGGAATGGAGTAAAGGGTCAGAGGCCCTGAAACACTCTGGAGCTGATGGGAAGCCATGCCAACCTCCACCAGGGACAGGACAGGGATGGCAGGGAAGCAGGAGCCCAGGCAGGAAAGGAAGGTATTAGGGAAAATAAGAATATCCACAGCTACACTGTACTGTGCAAATGTCTGAATAAAGAGTAAGAAGCCTCATGCTTCAGCACCTCAGCCAACAACAAGCCTGATGCGATCTAATCACTATCTTCCAAGAATTAGGAATAGAGACCACTGACCAAGAGGATGTTTAGGGGATTTCCTGTACCCATCTCTGAAGCAATGTCACCCATGCTGTAGTCCACAGACCACTGGTGACCTGTAAAGCATCAGAAAAATGATGCAGAAAAAAACTAATTCAAAGAAAAAAAACAAAAGCAGCATATCCCTGGATGTTCCCTCATGGTTTGTCTGCTCACAAGAATAGCTAGGAGATACTTCCCGTTGTGCTCTTCTTGTCTAATTAAAAATGTTTGTAATTACAGCAGTAAAACTATGCTCTGTAAAAGAAAATATTTTCTTTTTATCTAAGTGCCACTTATCCGACAGTGCACACTAGTTCTTTATCAGTTCATCAGCTTTTCCTCTCAGTAATCAAACAGTAGAGAACTAGACAAGGAGCTGGACAAGAAAGGTAAAAGTGCCTTGATAACATGAGCTGAGGAATGTCATCAGAAAGCATCTGGTAACTTCTGCCATTAAACACAGGGAATTTGTCCTGTCCCTGGGTGACTTAAGTGTGGCAGTTCCCAGGTTCCCATGAGGTGGCCAGACTGGAAACCCTGCATAAGGAAAGGTTATCAATAGCATTGGAATAAAGACTAGGAGTGAATAAAACTGTATAAGGTAGCTACAGTGCTAAATGTCCTTCAGTTATGTACAGATCAATGCAGATTACTATTTAAATACAATTTAATTTGAGATCCAGAACTTCGTGTAGAGATCATTAGCTCCTGTTGTTCAGGACTTGGCTTATATGAGAAGCCAGGCTACACTAACAAATTGGCAACGCAAGGATCTATGAATAATGTTGCAAAACTGTTTTCAATATAAACCCATTGGTCATAACCTGTGAGACATCCTCCTTTGGGACTGAGAGTTCCTGAGCACAGTGGAAAGTTTGAGAAAAAAACCTCTATGTGTTTATGAATGATAAGAGCATTAAACCTCCCTTTTTTAAAAATACATTCAACTGGCAGAACCTCTCTAACACACAGCATCAGCCTTAAAGTACCTGGCTTGTAGACTGTGAGAAGTTCTTTGCATGGTTTTGATTTTTTTTTTTTCTGGTAGAAAAGCATGCAGCATGCATCATCTTGCTTCCATGCATATCCTGAGGGAGCAGCAAGGACTGTGAGCTCTAGTGCTACTACAATTGCTACTGGGACTAACTGCCAGCTTTGTGGAACAGCAAATTGTAGTCACTTTCCTGACGCCACATAAAAGCAGACACACACCATGGAAAACAATGCCAGGGTTTTGTTTTAGCCCAGCAAGGATGTTACTGAGAACCTAACCTGCGCTCTTATGCAACTTGCCCTGCAGCTACTTCCACCAGCAGAGTCTGGGAGCAAGGGGAAAAACTGTGGGAATACTCAGTACTGGATGCTTGTGACAGCTTTTCAGTATTTAATGACTTGTTTTTTAAGAGAACACAAGGTTTTTATAGCTAAATGTTTGTTTCTATTAGGCCTCGTGAAATGTTCAGCAAGGACAATATTTCATGCACACTAGTCTGCTCTTTTCCTCTCTTCACACATGTAATTAAGATTCATTTATATGAACAGCCCTATCTCAAATGATACCTGGATTCATGCCACCTAATTGAAGGCACTTTTCTAGAATAGGAGGTGGCTAACTCATCCCTCCACCAATTATACAGGTAGGCTGTCTAATCTCTCCATTTAATCAGTTCAGTTAAATATCTGCATTAGTGCAAGTAAGGCTTTGCAAGACTGAGCTCCACATATGCAAGTTCTATATAAAAAATTGCTGTAGGACATTGCTGGGCAAAAGGTTTATCTCGTATATTCCAAAGTTAATGGAGCTAAACTATCCTGAATCAAATCCTAACCACCAATTAGTGCAGAAATTATTCCAGGACTATTTAGGATTCCCTTGAGACCTCTCACATCTCTGACACATCCTAGCTATTTGTAAGACTTGAATCACTGAGTTGCCTCCCCAGACAAGCCCCAGTGTGGTCACTGGCAAAGCTAGCAACACTCCCTTTCTGGTGGTCAAGCACTGTCCAGCTTCTGCTTTTTGGGGTAGCAAGGCCCATCAATTACCATCTCTCCTACCTCACTGTTCAAAATTACTGAATTCAATCATTTAAAAACTGTAAATGGAGATGCATCTTAATCTGCCATGTGTTTAAACGTGTATTTTATTACCTGTCCCCTAGGAAATGCAGGTTGCTAACTCACAGCCAAGGAACTCACTTCACGGTGTGAAACAACAAACAACATTTTAATACATACCTTTGCTGCTAGTAACTTGAACTCACTGCAGATCCTTTATCTGGCATGCACTCAGTTTAAGTTGCCACTTCTTTCAAGTGGAATATAATGCTCTGTATTGCAGTATTTGTTCCTTTTACTGGATATCTTGAGCCCACCAACCCTGATATCTTACCATCAGATGAAATGATTAATCCAGCACAAAGAGGCCATGAACATCTTTTGAACAAGTAAACCTTTAACAAACAAATTTCCAGGAGGTGGTATAGAATGGGATGGTTTACAACACCCTGTAAACACCAAAGAAACTCATAAATTTAGTCCTTCAAAGTATTTCTGTGCCATGCTGGGATGACTCCTGTTCATACCAACAGAGAGACTGCCCACCACTGTAAAGATACCTGCTGCAGAATTTGCTTGGCTCACAAATACGAGTGGCAGGTCATAAAATCATAGAATGGCCTGGGTTGGAAGGGATATTAAAGATCAACTAGCTCCAACACCCCTGCCATGGGCAGGGATGCCACCCACTAGCCCAGGTTGCCTTGGGCCACATCCAACCTGGCCTTGGACACTGCCAGGGATGGGGCATCCACAACCTCTCTGGGCAGCCTGTTCCAGTGCCTTACCACCTTCTGAGTAAAGAATTTTTTTCCTAACATCCAATATAAATCTCCCCTCCTTCAGTTTGAAATCATTCCCCTTTGCTCTACTGCCTTCTAACTGGCTAAAGAGTCTCTCTCTTTTTTATAAGCCCCGTTTAGGTGCTGGAAGGCTGCTCTGAGGTCTCCCCAAAGCTCTCTCTTCCCCATACTGAACAATCCCATCTCTCTCAGCCTGTCCTCACAGGGGAGGTGCTCCAGCCCTCTGATTATCCTCATGGCCCTCCTCTGGACCTGCTCCAAAAGGTCCTCATTCTTCTCATACTAAAGGCCCTAGAGCTGGATGCAGTACTCCAGGTGAGGCTTCATAAGGACAGAGTAGGGGGGCAGAATCTTCCAAAGGAAAATGAATCCTCATCATTGCAACTGTACGGGATAAAATCTACCTCACAACCTGCTTGGATTATAGTGACAAGATGTTATTAATTGCAGTTCCAATAACATCTACATTACTTAAAAATCTGAAGTAATCCACTTTAATTACCTTAACTCGTAACTGCATAGGATCATAAGAGTTAGAGGAGAAAAATAGTTGTTAACTTGTTGACTGCCAGACGGAGACTGATGATAAGAGATATATCAGATATTAAAGTTTTAAAACTGACCTCAGACTGGCAGGAGAGGGCTGTGATTCATGCCCATGACTGCTAGGCACAGTGTGAGGACAAACAAATAATTGAACAAAGATCAAAGCATTAGCTGTTTCAGTGGAATAAGGCACAAGACTAATCTCTCATTTACTCTCAAGTAAATCTCCTTCCTAACTTTCTCCCTGTTCCTGTTTAGCAGGAACTTCAGTAAGTCCAATGTAGAAATCTGTAACATCTCCAATTGGTTTGCATCTCTACCACTCTGTTAAAATCCCTGTTACAGTGGAGGGTGAGAACTAGCCCACTATTCTGCTTAGTCAGAGCTTTCCATCCTTGAGTTGCTTCAGACTTTTCTCTGTGAAAAATAAAGAACCTATCTGGAAAATCTGTATGAAAAAAAAGTCTTGCATGAAAGCTATTTTCTTCACCCTTGAGCAAATAATTCACTTCCAATTATGTCCCAGGTAATGGAAAGTCTAAGACAAATAGAGTTCAAAGTAAAGCACGTTGTGAAACAGGCACACTCTAATTAAAAACACTGTATGTAGAAGAAATGTCATCTTTGTGCTTGTGCAGCAGTTGGTGCAAAGAACTGCCTGTCCAATTTCCCAAGAGCAGTACAAGCTCTGAGGGCACCTAAGTACAGATTTGCAGCCAAGTTTCACAGAGCTGGAAATCAAAATCTATCATCAGTCTAGTCTCCGTGTAGCTGGCTGATAAAAGGAGTGAAATGGCTACAACATCATTCAAACTCAGGCATCTAATGAAACATATGAGTGATAACTCTCCTATATTACCCATAAACAGCCTCCCAGGTTCTTTCAAGGGGAATCACAGCAGTTTTCAAAGCAAGGTCTTGCACCAATCCTCACATAGCTCCTACCACCCTGTAAATCTACTATCACAGGACTAAAAGGACAGAGGTGAGACAAATGGTCAGACTGGTTCTTCCTGGCCTTGAAGTCTGAGACCTAGCCTGCCTGTTTCCCTGCAGGTCAAGCAGGCAGTGAAGGGGTTGGTGCTACTTGCTGTGCATGAAGACAATGTCAATCCCTCAGATTTTGTATTCCCACTGATCATCTTCAGAGGATTCTTCTTCCTCACCGGGCCTGATATCATCTGAGCATGTTTTGTTTTATTTACCTTATTCTGAATGGTCAGAGATTAAATATACAATATCCACAGCTATCTGCAGGCAACAAGCTCCTGGCTATAGAGGAAGAGGGAGGCTGTGTTCTGGAAGACAACCCACACGTAGGAGGGATGATCCTAGCCTCATCAGCAGACCTTCACCTTCACACAAAGGATGCCTGAAGTGATGAGAAAATCCAGGAAGGGAAAAGTGTGTGGTCCTTCCAGTGTTCTATTTAGACTCCTGAAGATTTTGTGATAGATAAAACAAAGATCATCTGATCTTTGGAATCATTACAAAGACATAAGGAGCACTAGCCTCTACTTTTACGCATCCTGGAAGAAGTAAACTGTGATGCAAGGAAATTAAACATACCATTCACTTGGTACAATCTGACAAACTTACTGTCATTAAACTCTCTTAGCATTCAAAACAGGGTGGCTCCATACAAAATGCCTACTGGGAATAGCATGTGGTCCATGATACCTTCTAAGCCATTTCAGGACCGTGCAACACCAAATATAGTTTCTGCAACTTAGCAGGATGGTCCATTGAGTCAGGAGCTCCTGGGCTTTTGTACTATTTCGTTTATCAGTACAGACACACTCTGTTAAGTCAAACACAGAAGTCTAAGCAGCTATCCCAGTTTGGGAGGTCAGCACTGCTCCTCAGGGCTCAAAGCATCTGGAACATAAAATCACAGGTCTGTAGCATCACCACAGACATGGGACTTGGTGACCTAGAGATGTGTCAGGCCAAGAAAAGAGCTGGATCTGCTGTCTGTCTGCATCAAAGGAAGCTGGGATAGCCCAGTGGGACAGTACACAGACATAGGGCCATGACACATATTCAGCTGAGGCATGTTATCAGCTGTGTGTTATACGAATGGAAAGCCCTTTAGAAACAGTGAATGCTGAAGTGCTCCACAGTGAAAGAAGACAGCTGAAGAAATTCACCTGGTCTCCCCAGAAGTGTCCTTGCATGCATGTTCCAGCCATGCCTGTATCTGATTTATTCAGAGGTACCTGCCTCCAATGGACCATCTGTGGAGCAGTACACATCCCCTTGACTTGCCAGAGCTACAAGAGCAGTGCTCAGCCTCCATCAAGGCTGAAAAGAGACTCAACTCAGGCACCCCAAACTGACCACTCTTATCAAACTCCTTTATTAACACAGCATAGAGTTGCTACTGCCCAGAAACAGGAAGGAAATATTACCATATCTTTCCTTAATACTCCAGCTTTCCCTTTAAACACAAAGAACAAAAAGGTTTTGTTGGGGAGTCCAGCAGGCTCATGGAATTGTAAAAGAATTTTGTACTGGGCACCTCATCCATCAAAGAGACCAGCAGGGTTTAAGGGAGAGATGGTGGGATAAAATAGTCTCCTGGGCCAAATTCAAGCCATAAATGTTGCTCCTTTTTATGTCAAAAGGAAGTCTTTGACTTCTAATCTTTCCATATTTCAATTAAATGATGCAAATGACAGAAAGCTAAAATAGATGACAGATGCACAGCTAACCTCCCCCATGTTCTTGGTTTCCTAAGATTTCTCTCTTAAATACCATTACAACCACTCTGTAAAATTAGAGTGGAACTTATTCTTAAGTCATGCTTGTATCAATCATTTGATTTAATGAGTTATACAAACACTGTTTCCCATCAGTGCTTTTCTCCAGTCATGGCTGTGCTGGAACCGACTGCAGAGACAAAAGATAACTTCCTATGTGGAAACTCTCATCCCCCATCCATTCCTATCTAGGCATGGCTTTAGAGCCACACTTGTACACAATTAATCATCATTGCCTTTTGCAAAGATATGATGGTATAGTCTGATATTAAAACCCCTTTCCCTCTCAATTTGACTGACCAAAAACAAAGGTCCATCTTCTGATGGAGCTCCCTCAGACCAATCCCTCCAGCTGTTTAAAGAACATCTCTTATGGACATGTTTTGCATTTGTTTATTCTCTCATTTTTCTATTGGTATTTATTAGGGGTTTTCCAGCAAGGAAGACTCTGATTGCACAAGCAAGAAAACCTAGAGAAGAAACAGTCTTAGAGAAGTAAGTCCACATCAGCATTGAGCATGTGGAGCTTCTGGCAAGCTGATCACTCACAGAGAGGATGAACTGCTTCTCCCCACTCCCACAACAGCCAAAGATTTACCAGCACTCCATTGAAACAGAAATCTTCCAGTAAACCTAAATACAGGTCTTTCACTTCTCTGAGTGACAAGCTTACTACAGCTCTACTCCCAGATTCAGCTCCAACTCTGGAGAGCACAAACACCTCCTAGAAGTAATTACTAAGGGATGTCTTGCCCCAAGACACAGAGCTCAATAGGAGGTCTTACACTGCCTTATGTCAGTGCTGGGACATGCACGCAGATGAACACAAGCCACCACAAAAGGTGGACTGTTAGGAGAGGCATTAAAAGCTTGTTGTGCAACTAGTAGTGAATGCAGCCACCTTCTACCTACTTTGTTCTGTGCCCCAACTTTTGCACTGATTGGAGCAAAGAGATGCAAAAGAGATAAATGCCAATAAATGTGGGGGTTAATCAAATAAAACACTCGTAATTATTTAAAAATCATTCTATTCTTACAAATACAGAGAAAATTCAAAACAGTTGTGCCCTTCTGCATTCACAGCATGGAAGCAACCACTGTGGAATGTGAACAGACTTAGCTGAGGTTTCTGGCCAGCGTGAGCCAGACCATGTCCTGGACTCTTGGGAGGAATATTTGGACACAGGAACTGCTTTTTTTCCCCTGGGTGAACACAAATAAAAAATTGGCCAAACCCAATACACCATATTACAGGAATCAACAGATTGTTGTTCAAGCACTGCACAGATGTCAGACAAAAACAATGTAGAAAAGGCAAAAGATGATATCTAAGTGATGAATTACTTGAAATGAGCAAGCTTCCCTTGTTTCAGTAGTCAGTAGGAAAACTCATAATTACTAACAATGCCAATGGGAATACTTGTTGGCTCTCATAGTTTGCATGCCAAAGACATAATGAATGAAGCCTACCTGGGATGACATGACTCTTATATCCAGAGGTGGTCCTTCCAATATAAGCTCACAACAGGCAGGTGACAGGTACAGGAAGTTTACATGGCTGAGCATGCATAAATTCTGCAGATAACCAGAGCACATCCACCCCAGGCTACAGGGCTGTCACCACCACCACCACCCTCATCAGTTCCCACTTATAAGCCAACTGCTGAAGGCAGTAAATTGTTTAGAGACCTGTCCTATATGTCTGCCTGGAACAGAAATGGAGTATAGTAGAAGAAATAACCCAATGATCATAAAAACTACAGTAAATTTGGGTTGCATATTAGATTCAAATATTCCACTGCCATACAAGCATTGTCATCAAATCTGATTGAATGAAAACAATCCTTTGTCAGGGAGAAAACAATTCCTTTTAAAGTCTTCAAACAGTCTTGGTCCATAGCTGACAATTACCATTTGTTTCTCTTCAAAAATGAGCCCAACCAAAATGTTTCCCAAGAAGCACTAGTACATTAAGTACATGTGTATGTTCAGCCCAGCAACCAGGCCTTAGGGGTGCATTGCCCTCACACCACAATCACTGTCAGTTCTCAGAGCAAACACAACGCAAGGGGAGATGGTGTTAGATATGGCAGCCAGCCTGCCTGGGTGCTCTAAACTGAGTGGCTGGATATCTGGTTAAAGCCCTGGGAGCACTGCGGGGAGCTTTTGTCTTGAGTTTAGAGTAAGGTTTGAACATCAGATTTCTAGTGTGAGTAACTAATTGCTGCATCAGTATAGGCTTCACCTGGGTGATGTGACATCCTCTCAGGATGGAATGCCAGAGCATCCTACAGATCTCAGCTGCACAGTCTTCCCAGCACCAAGCTCCCTGGTCTGCTGGCACTGCTGCTGTAGGTCCACGAGCTACACTTTTGCTTGCAAACTAAAGAGGTCCAGGGCATTGGTCCAAGAACTAGCAAATGATCATTTGTACTCTTTAAATGTTCACATAGTCCTAGACAGAAACTTGGCCCATGTTAACTAGCACTCTCCCTGGTCATGACTGGCCATAGCCTGGATCATTGCCCTCAGGCAGTTGGGATACGTGTGACTGACCTATTTTGAAGGAAAAACATCTGGCTAGATGCAATTCCTGCTGTGCCACTCACTCCCAAGACTAGAGAGGCTTTGGCATGTTTTATTTCCTGGTGCAGGTGCAGCCTCTGTGCTCTGAGCAGTGTCCTTTCATCACCATTCATTAACACCTAACTCAAGAACTTTTGGTAAGGACTAAAACCCTCAGTGCACATGCTCATATGCCTTCCCATTTGCACAAGGGAGAGCAAGCCAGAGTTTGAGCTGATTTAAATTGTCCTGAGCAATCTGGCTGGGAGTCCCGTGCTGTAGAGTGAAGCCATCTGGAAAGTAAAGCTTTGCACTCCATAGTCTGCGTACACAGCCAAAAATCATACGTGAGTAGCGTCACCAAAAACCAAGCACCTTCTCCTGCCCTGCCTCAAGTTCTGTGTGACAACATCCAACCACCTTCACAGTTGGAAAACTCATACTTCAAAGTAGAGTTCTGTGCTTCAGAAAAAAATATCCTAAAGTGAAAGAGCAATGTTAGCTTCTGGCACTGCTGAAGAGAAGCCCAAGGAGAGATCTACTGGCAAGTAGTCAGAGAAGAAGCACAGCAAATCCTGGCACTATGAACAACACACTACCTGGTTTTAGGCAAGCCACTAGATCAACCTGAGGCAACTGCAAAATTGAGTGTCACAGGGTAATAGAGCTGAAAAAGACTTTGCAGGGTCATCTAGTCTATTCCTCTGGTCCCATAGCAGGATCCAATCTAGCTTGCTTTTAGACCCCTGATGATGTAGACCCCATGATTTCCATGCAGACTCTTCCAGAACTTCCCTCTTTTCACCACTATCATATTTTTTGAATATAGAACTCAAATTTCCTTTGCTATAATTTATATTCTTATCTCCTCTCCAGCAAGGAGGTTAAGAACTGGCAGGCCTCCCCACTCTGCCACAAACTTTTTATATATCTGAAAACCACTAACCTACTCTCTTCCCAGACTTTTCTTTCTAGATAAAATGACTTCAAATTAGGATATATGTTACAATGGTACCTCATAGCAATAAAAACGTTGAGGTCCTCCCTGGAACCACAAAAGCATAGTTTAAGAGTGTCCCTGATTCAAAATGCTTACCACTGACACAGAAAGGAAAAGGAAAATGAAAGCAAAATGTTCGAAGAAAGAGATTATTCGTATTTTAAAGGTAGGAACTTGGTACAAACAGACATGTTTAGTCTTTTCAAGAACTCCCATAGCTGCAAAGAAGTTTACAGAGGGCTTAGTACCTAACAAAATTATATATTTGAAAATGTGGTTATTTCTGCCTCTACTGAGCTGCTAAATAAACGATTTTGAAATACAAGCTGAAGATGTATGAATGTTTGTGACAGAGTGAGAAAACACAAACCAGATCCTCCTTCAAGTTCCCCTCCAAAGCCCTAATCTCAAAACCATTCCTCCTTATAGGAGAAGCAAGGATGATTAATTTTTCAAAGCTCTCTGGAGATCATATTTTCTTCTACAGGAGCCTAAGACAAAACTATCACTACTTTCTTGAAGTACTTCCATGCACCTTCTCTTGCAGGCAAACCAAAAACGATGAATACAAGTTTAAAGGATTCTGCACAGCAAAATTCACTGTACATGCAAATTTCCTTCAGACAGAACCATTATTAATTGCCTGAATGGTCACTCAGGATTTTCTAACATGCCTTCGAGTTTGTGTGTGCATTCCTTATCATCCATATGCTTCACTGAGCAATCACTCACCATTTTAATGCATTCCTTTTGACATTAGCATACACAAAAATTCCCTGCTTGTTGCAATTTTAGCTTTAGCAACATTTTGCATGCCCTGCACTGCAATAGTTTCTAATTTAAAATAGCTCACATAGTGGAGGCAAGCATCATTCCAGCAGATCCACACAACATCAGCCAGCTTATGCCAATCTGAAGGACTACAATATTAGAAAATTCGTGGACCCTGAATATACTGTAACAATTGCAAAGTTAATGGCAATGAACTAAAAAAACAACCAAGGGAACAGAACACATCTAAATATATGTAAACATTGCATGGTTTGATTTTGTGTCAGGGTAGGAAGTTGCATGTGAGGATGGAGTTATACAAACAATTTGATGAAAAAAATCTAGTTCTAAAAAAAACTCAGAGGAAGCAATAAATCTTAAATTCTTCAGATATAAAACATATCCTCCAACTGGAAAGTCTTTTGGGGGGTAGTTAGGCACAGAGTGTGCTTGGGTTGATGACTTCGGTCTGTTTGTGCCCACGTAACTATGGCAGTAAGCCATCACTCAGCACAGCAGCAGGGCAGGAGTCAAGTCAAATTGTACTTAAGGGATGGAGGAACTGTACTACCTTGGGAACAGCAGCACTGGAAAAACACACAGAGGTCACAGTGGAATGCTCTGACTGTGGCACCTACTTGAAGACATAAAAGGGAGGAGTATTTTAGGGACAGGGCATGTTACCTCTCCTATCTGCATGGATGACACTGAAAGTGGAACATCATGTATATATAATTCACACAGTCCATTTATTTTAACTTGAAAACAGATAAGAAAGAAGCAGAGATGAGGCAGTGGTGTGCTTTAAGACCTGAAAAAATGCTTTATGCTGGAAAATGGGAAAAGCATGATGTTTACTGTATCAACATGAAGCCTGTGAAAGATGACTTGACTTGATATATTAAGTGAAAGAAACTACCAGCTTCCAAGGAACAATTCAGTCTAGCAGAGGGAGTCATAACAGGAACCACTAGCTGGACATATCTGAAATTAGAGATACAATGTAAGTCTTGGTCAGGATCACTAATCTTCACTATAGCTGTCACAGGTGACTTGTCCTTCTTAGGGGTTCTCCAAATCAGGCATGAACTCCAAGATGGGATGTGTTTACTGCACTGAGCATAATGTAAAAGCAACTGGATACAATGTAATACCATATATTAGACCATGGTGGATGATTCCATGGTCCCCTCTGGCTTTTAAACTCTGTGAATGAACCTATGACCTTTATAAAGCACTGGCTGCTGGAGAAGATATTTAGAAATAAGCATAATGAGTTTGCCATTATGCTAAAGCATGCATCTTCAACTCTGTTTCTAAGAACATTCAACTTCAAGTTTTTCCACTATCATGTTTTCCACACTATCAGCTCCTGCATTACTGTTACTATTTATTTACACACTTAAGGTAGTATTTCCTGTGATCTCAGCATCACTAGATTCCTTTCTTTTCTGCCAAATTTGTCTGGTCCCCTCCCAGCTCTTTCCCACATACCCATGCAGCCAGCTGTCTTACTTCTCCTTTTTGCCCTAACTGGTGTCTCTCTTGCTGTCCCAACCTGCTGTCTTTAAAGAATCTCCCAAATCAGACAGCACTTCTTAAATTTCCTGTCTTGCTTTGGGCCAGCCCTCCAGAACTCAGCTTTCTCCCAGCACACAGACACATGCCCCTTCCCCAGTTTTCAGTCCTCTCTCACTTCCCATTCCAGACCCTGCATTGCCAACACAGACAACTCAAGGCACTTTGCAGAAGTTGTGCTGTATCCATACCTAGGTATGCAGTATCAGCTAAGGATGACTGTAGGGTAAGGGGACTTAGATCAAAACTCTTCAATTGTGGTTTAAACAGAAATGCCTAATTTAAAACTATACTGGGCCAAAGCTAAGGGCTGAGATTTTCAGCATGCACACAGAAAGGCCCATGTCTACTTCCTCCAGAGACCTTTTAAATGCTTGTAAGTGTATTGCAGATCAGTCTCGCACCAGCACACAGAATAACTGAGCGACCCCCAAGCATGACCTGTCTTTGTTCTCAATGACTCTTTGATGACATCTGTCCATGTGCACTGTCACTGCATTCCCCTTAAGACTAAGCCCAAACTGTCCCTATGTGAGGGACAATTCAAAGGGTAAAAAGTTAGTTCCCCTTACAATTTGAACATGGCAGGAGACACAAGAACTATATACAGCATGTCAGCAGTTGCCCCCCTTTTCCAGCATTCTATGTGCTACCTATTGCAAAGCCCTAGAGCAACCCAACCTACCCTCATAGCTCATTCAGCTTTGAGCAGGAAGTAGGATTAGAGTCCTTCAGAGCTCCCTCCCAACCTGAATTACCCTATGCTCTATGATCCTATTTCATTGCCTATCTGCGACAGAGTTCTGCCTGGAGCTCCTTGCAAGAAGTATGGTTTATTTTAGCTGGTTTGGCTCTGGTTATGTTACTGTTCTCAACACTGTAGATTACATACTTGGATGAGGAAAAAAGTGAGAAAAAAGGTAGGCAGGTCCACCTGACCATAAATAGCATATTAAGCAAGCAACAGAGTCTTTTACTGGTAGTCCTAAGACTAGCTTTATTTAGGTTTAAAGGCCTAAATAAAGGCATTTTGCATTTGTTTATTTCATGGTGGTGCTTTCTTCTTGTAGTCTTGATTCCTGAAGCACTTGCATTTGTCCCATGCAGACAACACTTAAGTCAGTGTGTCTTACCTCACCACCTCTGAGGATCAGGACGCAGCCCCGCAGACGCCGAGCCCTTCTGTTTACTGCCTTGTTATGTGCATTCACTCTTTCTTGCACTTGCAAAGCAAATCATTAATGGCAATCACATGTGCATGTCACACCCCAACACATGCCTGCCTGTGATTTATCACTCTCCACTTCCTGGCACATAAGGCAGCCCAACATCTGGTTATGAGTAGTGCCCCATTTTGGGTTGAGGTTCCTTTTCTCCCACAGCGTCTGAAAGCACTGAGATACAAAAATGATACAGGGAGCAAACCAGCCCATGCTGCACTAGAGCAGGGCTTGTGTGTTGCCATAAAAGTAAGTGAGGAGCAACATTCAGCAATGTGCATCACCACAACGCAGTCTAGTTCCTGTTTACAGAATTAAATGACCACACATTCCCCTATGTCTTGCTGACACTCAAGATAAGGTTTTCAAACCACTCAGAGGTGGCTTGCTAAAGAAAACGTATTTTTATGCCCTTCACCTTTAACAATTTGAGGAGCTTCCCAGTTTGCTTTCACAGCATGCAGATGACTTGAAAAAGAGTAACTTAACATGATGGAGGATTAGATCAGATTTCCCACTCTCACTGTCCAACTCAGGCATCCTAATTATCATGAAATCGAAATTCAAGATCATGATGAGCAATTCAGAGAACTGGCAAAGGCTCAGAACTTGGCTTGTAACACCATCAACAAAGAAAAATCATCACTGATTCTATACTGGAAACCTGTAACAGACAGACTCCATAACTGCCAATCAATCTGAAGTGTGAAAAAAATCAACCCTTAATAAAAATCACAAAGCCAGTAAATCTTGCAGATGGATGAGTTCCTGTTGGAGCTACTAAGGACAGGATACAATTGGCTCTTTGTGCTGGAAGTGCACATTTCTAGCTCACATCCAGTTTTCATCCACCAGTATCCCCAAGTCCCTCTTCCCAGGGCTGCTCTCAATCCATTCACCCTCCAGTCTATATTGGTACTGGGCAGTGCCCATAGGACCTTGCACGTGGCTTTGTTGAACTTCATAAGGTTCACACACCATTCTCCTCCAGGCTGTCAAGGCCTCTGTGGATGGCATCTCTTCTCTCAAGCTAATCAACAGCATCACTCATTTTGGTGTCATCTGAAAACTTGCTGACATAAATGAGGCAAAACATCAAACATGGTTGGTGTGGAAGTAACTGGTGACCATGGATTTTAGCACCAAGAATTGTTTCTGCTAATCAATTTTTGTATCAGTCAAAATATCAAATATTAGCTCCACTAACAGAAGGAAGATAAACTTCGGCTGAGACTAAGCAAACAGGAATGTCTCACTTCATCATTATCTTGACTTTTATGTTGAAGGACCAGTCCTGCTCACATACTGTTAGTTACGTGTCCTGGTCCAATATCATGCTTCACCTAACATCAAGACTAGTCTAAAATTTAGGAAAGTGATTTAAACTAGATGATAAAACTCCCTGTGTTGCTAACAAGTGGAGACACTCAACTTCCCAAGGCAATTCAGCTCCTCCTACATAGGTGTCCTGGACTCTTGGACTGACCTATTCTTATTCTTTGATGTCATCCACCTCTCTCCATCACCTAGAAAGGCAAGATTTCAGCAAGATTTTCCCTCCTTTCTTCACTGCTTTTCTTTCCTTCTGACTCTTCTTTCCCTGCTTCTAGCTACCTCCATACCCACACCCTCCAATTTGATCTGTGCCCTTGTCCTGTCAAATGTGAACTTATTTCACTTACAAATCCAGTCGCTATTTTGCCTTTTTGGTTTTCTGCCATTTCAGTTAATTGAATGAACTAATTTATTATACAAGTGGCAGGAGTAAGCAGCCAGGTTTGGTGTTAAATTTCTCTTAATTCAGCTCAAGTCATGTCATGTAAGCATCCTTTTACACAGAGTTACTCATCTGCTCACAGAATAAAGCTAACAAGTTAAAAATCTGAACAACAAACTTTCCTTTTTCCTCTTCCTCCACACCATAGATTAGATATTAATAACACTCATGAAAAAAATATTTTGAAGACAAACCTATGGCTCATGAAGCACTAAGCCTCAAGGACAAAAGAACTTTTGTCCAAACAAGTTCAAACACATGTGAATGGTAATAAAACTCACCTCTGTTCAAGTATTAACATCTGGACTTAAAAACAACCCTAGTGGATGCTCAATGGGAAGGAGACCTTTCAAACCATTGAAAAATGTATATCTAAGTATTTTGTACCTTTCCTTACAATTGCAAGGGTGCTGAGGTCACTCTGTCTAGGCTTATAAATAAGATAGGTCAAGCCTCACTCTCTCACCCTCAGGGC
Source organism: Bucco capensis (assembly GCA_013396975.1). Taxonomy (NCBI): domain Eukaryota; kingdom Metazoa; phylum Chordata; class Aves; order Piciformes; family Bucconidae; genus Bucco; species Bucco capensis. The sequence continues at coordinate 121,481 of VWZO01010066.1, forward strand.
AATATGCATAGCACAGCTTGTGTCCATATGGCTACACTTTCTCCCTCACTTCCTTCCACAGATCATGGCTTCATTCATACTGCTCACTGGGAAGAGCCACTGGCACATGCTAGTTTCCAAGCCATGCCTATACAAGAGCATAGCAAGAGTTAGATAGCTTGGATGATGCAGGGCAGTGCTTGAACCCACACCTTGAACCTGTGCAGTTTGCTAGAATGGGTGCAGGTGGTGAGAGCAGTTAGAGACATAGGCAAAAGTCATGTGTCTGTATATTTAATATAAAGTTTGATCATAGGTGAGCTAAAGGCAGAATCTGCAATGCAAACGCTGTAGCAAGAAAACTAATTTTTGCCTTCCTCCTTACTTTGAGAAGTAATCTGAGTCCTATATTTTAATCTACAATAATGCCATCACAAACCAGAATTTACTTATTTTTCCAATAGAATCTATTTTCCAGGCAAGGCTGGATTCCTACTGTGCAGCTATTCAGAAAGGTGTGGGAACACCAACACTCGTCCTACACAGTATTCCCCTGTCCTGGGAAAGGTGTTTTGGAGAGAGAAAACTTCCTGTGCCTCTAGCATGAAAGTCAAAACGAAATATGCTGAAAGATGCTCTGTTTGCCTTGCAGCATTAGAGTCAAATGCCATGTGGTCTTGAGAAACAGAGCTGTGCTGCTTCTCAGAAAAGGAGGAAAGAAAAATGAGCAGTAGCCTTCAGTGTGGCCACTGTGTGTTCTAGTATTTCATTTATGGTTTGCCTTCACCAGAGGATTAATTTTCTGTTAATCTGAACCCTCCCTATTCAGAGGCTCCAAATCAGCACTGTCCTGGGAAAAAGCAGTGTCTCTCAGGACCTTCTCATAATCTGACTACAGAAACATGGTGTGCTATTAGGGAAGAACTGAAGTAGCTGGAAAAGTGTTTAGAGTTATCAATGATTCATTTTTCACAGTGAAAGGATACACCAAATGGGGCTTCGCAGAGGTCAGTCCTAGATCTGGTTCTAATGAAAATATTTTCATTTTCCTAGACACAGAGTACCTGGATGATAACCAGGATACTGGAATATAGATAATGTTTATTACATTTGCAGATGACGCCAAGCTAGGAAGGACTGCAATAAAAGGAGAGGGAGAGAATTCAACATGATCTTGAGAGGCTGGAGATATAGGCAAGTCCAAGATATCAAAATTCCCAAGGAACAATCCACTAGGCAAATACAGGTAGAAAATCAGCTTTCTATATAACAGTCCTGCACATCACAAGGCTGAATATCAGGTGGCTGATGCACCTCAGACCAGAAGACCTAAACCTTTTCCTTTTGCTCAACAGTATGAAGATGCCATCTGGAGTACTGTGCCTGGTCTGGGGTGCTTGGTTGCAAGTGGAGCATGTACCTCCAAGAGAGAGCCCAGAAGAAAGAAAAAGAAAAATCACTAATTTAGGTAATAGTGATACTGTCACCATATACAGTAACCTGGGAGATATGAAAATAAGCTTCAAAAATGTAAAGGTTGTTAGACAGCAGAAAGAAATAACCTGTTTTCTATGCTCATTTGGACATATGAGAGGTAATGGGCTAAGAGAAATTGCATGAGGAAAATTTTAGTTAGTCACTAGGAAAACACTTCTAATGGAAAGGAAAGAATGAAAGTACATTGGCAGAATTTTGCCCTGACCAAAGACCTATCAGGAGTGGTCAGTGTCCATCCTGCTTGGCAACAAATGAGCTCATGAAAGAAGCCTACTGTTGCATAACTCAAGAGTGAAGCAGTTACCTCTCCATATGTACAAGACGATCCTGACAAAGCCAACTTGTGTAAGCAACTTTAAATTGCCTGCTAGCCATAGACACAGTACTATTATAAATCACTCTTGGTTTCCCAGTCACTTTCCCCAAATCTCCAGAATCTTCCATACTTAATCCAGACTAATTCCATCCCAGTTGTTTGCTTACATATCAAATCCCCTGACTTGGATATGACAACAGAGCTTTGATCGTCTCTGTTCTCCAAGTTGGCAGTGATAAGGTCAACATTAAGTCATCAAGGCATCATGTTGCAGGTTGGCTACACAAGCCAAAGATCCAGTGAGAAAAGGACTGGAAGAGGTGATTTGTGTTTTCAAGTCCTTACAGACATGACAAACAGTGTGCTAGAAATTTAGTCCGAATGGATTTTCTTCACACTCCCTCATACAGCCAAACATTACCAGCAAAGAGAAGATGTTTCAAACCTACAGCATGACAGAAAAAAAGCAATAAGGTCCAGAAGCACTCTCCAAATGTTACTGGGGATTTTGGGGGTGCACATGTGCAAAGAATTGTAGAAAATGCCTTCCCATGCACCAAAACACACCTCAGCAGGATCAGACATCCCTCACGAACATGAGGAAGGCAAAATATCCAAGAGTCATTTCTGCATTATTACAAGTTCCATCCCCTCTCTTCCATAATTTATCTAGGATATGATTTGAAACAGAAAGCTTCTCATTATCATCTCTTACTTATGAGACAGTTAAGTGTTTGATTACTGTTTTCAAGCAGTATAAATGCCACCAGTCATCAGGCTGACACGTTTCATCCTTGAAGGAAGAAGGTATTTCAGTTTACCATTTGCACTTCTGCTTCGTACCAGTGAACTGTCATTTCCTTGTAACAATGACCCCACCACCCCACCTCCTCATTTTTACTCTGTGTCTTTGGAGCTGCTCAATCTGTGTTTCCTTTCCTATCTTCTTGCTTTTTGTTTCAGAGAGGCACATTTATACATTTACTGAGGGATATATCCTGCCTTGTCTTACTCCTGCTCAAAGCCCATCCAAGCATTTCATAAAGCAGAGAGTGATTTGGATGAGAACTTCCACAACACAGTGTATGTAAACCATCATCTAAGTGTTTCAGAATGCCAAAGCCTGAAATAACCAAGCATTCAGCAAGTGACCAGCAGTGATCTGATTCTGGCAGTCAGCAGTGTTGTTCCATCAGTGGATATTGCTTGACACCTAACCCAAACAAATGCATCATCCTGGCAAAGCAAAGAGAAATAAAGATGATGCGAACAACGTAGCCTTTCTCTGCAGTCACTACAACAGAGAAAGGAGAGCAACAGAGTTGTGACCACTGGCATGAAGGATCTTGTTGGTGTTACCACATCAGCCATAGCAAAGAAAAAGCTGTAAGGTTGGTCCCAGCTGTACAGAAGTAAAACCTTGGTGCAGCAGCTTGGGCTCTGCCTGCTTTTTCTTTGCCCTCATTTTATTTCTCACCCTGGGCATACCACTTAAGGCAGGATTCATGACACAGCAATCAGGCACACAAATTTCACTTCAGGGAACAAGGTAAGTGCTTAACACTAACAAAATGAGTCACCAAAAAAATAATGATTTCCTGCCCAGGGACCTCACTAAATTTCTTCACACCTAGACTTAGTTTGACATCTAAGGTTGGCATCTGCTGCGCATGCCTAGGAATGCCACCAGCTTGGCTAAGTGTCCCTCAAGGAGCCATCTCCTGCAGCAGTCTCTTGCCATGCTGACAGCACTGCCTTCAGCACAAAGCCCAGCAGTCAGAGCCACTCTCCATCAGAAAAGTGTGCACAACAGCCACCTTCTGCAACCTCGTCAAGCAGAGCTCAGGAAACAAGAGCTGCACTTCCAAACCCCAGCTCAGCTTCAGAAGGGCTTCATAATTTCCACATCTTGAAGAGATGGACCAGGTAGCCCCACTGAATCATAGAATCATAGAATGGTTTGTGTNAGTAGTTGCCTTCTCCTCCTGGGAAAGCTCAGCAGCTGCACGGTGCTGAGCCCAAAAGCCACAGGACAGAACCTTGCTGTGAAGTTTCACAATCACATTGGCAGATTTCAGTTTTGCAATCCAGATGAGGAAGGGCTGTGTCCCTTACAGCAGCCTCTGCTGCTCCCCTGCTGCTCTTCTCTCAAGGAGCAACACTAACAAAAGCCTGGGCAGTCCAGCCATTTAGGTAAAGACCACAGACCTTTCCTTGCTTCAGTCATCAGCTACAAAAGGCAAACACCTACTAAGTGCCTCAAGAGGTCCCTGATCACAGAGGCAGAAAAATTGCTGGCAAAATGGCATTTGGCTCCTCCAGCCTTCAAACTGGGACTGGGAGAACTGGTGTCTGGTTCAAATTCCTGGCTGATGCACACAAACACCTAAGTGCTCATGCAGATCATGGTTTACATCCCTCCTGGCCTCAGTTCATAGAATGTTTTGGGTTGGAAGGAACCTTTAAAGGTCATCTGATCCAACTCCCTTGTAGTCAGCAGGGACATCTTTTACTAGATCAGGTTGCTCAGAGCCCTGTCCAACCTGACCTGGAATGTTTCCAGGGATGGGGCATCTCCCACCTCTCTGGGCAACTTATGCCAGTGTCTCACCACCCTCATTGTAAAAAATTTCTTCCCTATATGTAGGCTCAGTCTCCCTCTTTTAGTTTAAAACCATAATCCCTTGTCCTGTCACAACAGCCCCTGCTAAGAAGACTGTCCTCATCTTTCTTACAGGTCTCTTCCAAGTACTGAAATGCTACAATAAGGTCCTTCTCTTGTCCAGGCTGAACAGCCCCAACTCTCTCACCCTTTCTTCAAAGCAGAGGTGTTCCAGCCCTCAGATAATTTCTGTTGCCCTATTTGTTCATACAGCATCTCCCATCACCCTGTGAGGTACCAAAGGCTAACACAAAGCTTTTGAGTGACAGTAGCTGGGACCCCTAAGTCAACTCTCACAGACACGTACAGCCTTTTCCACTGCAGGCACTGCAAGAGGAAACGAATAAAAACACATTCACATTCTCTTGGACTTTGTCGGTTGGACTAGATGATCTTGAAGGTCCTTTCCAACTGTGGTGATGATGATGATGAATTCAAAATAAAACAAATCTCAATCCAACCTCTTTAGTGAAGGTTAGAAACTGTAGGACTCTTCACATACAGCTCCTAGTGCCCTATCATGGTCTCAGGGCTGCGTTGTTCTTTCACTGGCCCCCACTACAGTGTTTTTATGACTTTTCTTACTTTCCTTTCTGCTCTCTTTCATGGTCCCCCAGCATTTGAATCAAAGTTGTACTTCCTCACTTCTTGTTCTCTCCAGCATTCCTGGAAGTAAAACAAGGACAGACAGAGCTGGCTGGCCATAAAAAGCTGTTTTCACAACAAAAGCAGCATATTTCAATAAAACTTAAGGAGTTTGGCTGTGCCTATGCTTCACTTCCCTGCTTTAGGGCACATCTGCAGAGATATAGCAGCCTCAGAGGGGTGACATAAATAAAAAAGAATCATTCTTAATAATAAAGCAACCTCAGCCTTGCCAAAAAAGTAGCCAATACACCCCATTCCAGCTAGTACACACTCAGAAATACGTTGACCTCTGGAGCTCCCTCCCCCCAGAGCTGGTGTCTGAATCAATCCCACGTTTGATTTTTCTCTCCATTGACTTGTTTATTGCCAAATTCCAAAACAAAACCAACAAACGAAATGCACTTTTCAAATGTAATTTATGAAGTGTCTCTAATTAAGTGTGTTCATGTGCACATAAAAAACACAGAGCAGTGGTTCCAGCTACATGGGAAACACAGTAACAGGAACTCTCACTGCACAATAAACACTACCTGAGCAAGCCCTTTTCTTTGTCTGCAAAGGCTTGGGGCTAGTCTTCAGAGAGAGGCATAACTGCATCACTTCATTAGCTTCCTTCAGGTTGTGAAATTATGCTTTTTTGTTTCTTTTTGAAAAACTTCTCTTCAACACACATACAAAAGGCAAGTACCAGCTCTCAGTCAGCTCAAACTAAGCCATCCCTGAATGTACAAATAGTTTAACAGCCCTAGCCCTAAGCATTTACAAGCATCTCTTCCTGTTATCAAAGAGGAAGGCTGTTTAATTTTCATTTTAAAGGTCAGAAGAAAAACATATTAATCTTCAACTCATCTTTGTTTAATGAAAGTACTGTGTACTCTGTCCCAAAGCAGCAGTCATCATCCAAGATGCTCTCACAGCTATTTGCAGAGCAGGGGACCTCGCATCACTCTTGTAAACTGACCATGTAAGTCTCTGAGAAGCAAAACAAGGTTTTCAGTCAGAACAGAGGTCATTTCTTGTAACTTGCGTGCTCTAAATGGCTAAATGTGAGCAAAGTGTTTTGAGCTCCAAGACATTCTCTGTGGTAAAGTCCAGTCCAACAAAGATGGTGTGCAAAGGCTGACAGAGACCTGCAGCCTCTCTTCAGCTCTATAAAGGAAGTTCATGCTCTGAGCTTTACCTCAGCTCCTGCTCTCCTCCCCAGCCCTGAAATATCTGAAAGTTCAGATATTTTTAGCTGTTTGCCATGAGTGAAGGAATATCTTTTCCTAAGTTACCTCATTCATAAGGGCAGCTTGGCCAAGACAAACAGGTCCTAAGTGTGATTACACTGACTCCAGCCAGGGCAGAGAGCTCACACCACATTAATGTGCATGCTCAAATAGTAAGTACCTGGAATTATTAGTATTTATGGTGCATGAAATGACATTCCTAACTTCCTTACCTGCCCTTATGTGGCTGAGAACCTCTGAAGCAAGTGAGCAGGTCTGAAAGGACCAAGATGAGTGTGGGGTCATTACAGGGTGCTCCCCAAACTGGGGCCTTTTCAAGAGTATATGCCAAAAGCAAAGCCAGCAGCCAAACACAACTCAATTTCTCACCTAGGGAAATCTGTTCTACCCCAGGCTTGCTTTGTTAGTCACACACTCACCTCCATATGCCTTTACTCTCAGCTCATTAGAGCCATCCTACAAGCAGACAGCAATTAACACCCTCCCTGAGTAAAGAGACAAAGGACTTGATGAATAACCCCTATATAAAAATTACTGTGCCTCAAACACCAACTAATTAACTCTCAAAAACACAATCTATGTTGTAAAACCAACATAGCATTTAGGTTTCACAAGTGAGAAAGCTAAACCATGAAAGGCAATTAACTTGCCCAAGGCCACCAAGGCAAATCAGTGTCAGAGGAAACTAAAGACAGCAAAGCTGCTTCCTTGCTCTGCTCCACAGCTGCCTGTGTGATCCCAGGCCTGGAGGACCTATATGCTGGGGTAACAGGGCTTCTCTGCTTCATAGGTCTTTCAACAACCCCATTCAGGGTGTTACTTTACCTGCAGATAACACATAAGCACTGATGGTAACTACTTGGATGTCTGGGCTTAAGCACTTCAGTCATGTCAGGCAGGGAAATGTAGATATGATCTTAAAAACTCTAGCTGCCTAACAATTTATCTATCTCAAAAAATTAGCAGATTCTCAGAAACACACGAAAAGCTAGTTCATTTCACAGACAAAATTTTCTTGTGTTATCCACCACTTGCAAAAAATATATTGAGTGGAGGTGCCTGATCCATAGGGAATTGGGATACAAACAGGCTTACAGTGGGAAAAGCAGCCCCTCCAAGTCCTGCTTTATCCATTTTGGACACTACCTCAAAATCACCAAGCAGCCCCTTGCCACAACCTCAGAGCTGCTTTGCACTGCATGCACTAAGAGCACTTGCTGGCTTTTCATTAACATAAACTGTAATATCAGTGACAACAGGGAAAGAGACAATTACATCTCTGCCCTCAACGGGACATGCTTTTGTCACAGTGTGTCTTGTGCACAGCATTTATCATCCTCTCAGCAGCAACAAACTCAGGACCAGCAACAACAGCAACAAAAACAAAAAAGGCTTAATCCCTTTCCAGGGAGTTCTTGTCTGCAAAATCCTCCTTATGAAAGGCAGATGTGAACCTGCCAGTCCAGTCAGAGGCAGAAAGCCCTGGTAAAGGCAGGAATGAGTGTTCTCGCACACAGAACTGGCAAGAAATAACAGGGAGATTCAAACAATGAAAGAAGTAAATCATTTCAATATGTCAGGCTGGATTTGAGAACAATTTCAGGCCACGGACGTAGAAATCAAAGACCATCATCTCCAGCAATCCCAAAGGAAAACAAACCTTCCCTTTCCCCAGAAAGTAAAGTTACAAGCCAAGGTGAAGCGAATTGAGGCTGAGGAAGGGAATGATCCCTATTCAGCAAGGCACATTGCAATAATCAGAGCACACACGTTACCAGAGATGTAATTTAAAGCAGAGATCAAATTCTACAAAGCAAGACAAAAAAGAAAAGTAATAGTAAAGGAATGCTATGAGCAACAGGAAACCCCAGCACTGACAGGCCCTTGCTGAATGCTACACAAACCATACAGCATCAGCCGCACCTGAGAGGACCTTTCATATTGCACAAATATTCAATCCCCCTGCCAGATTCTATGCCTGATTTTATTTGCTTTTTATTAGCTAAGATAAAAATCCAGCATCTAATGAAAGCTTTAAGTCTCTCTAACCAGCAAGAATAAGAAAGATACCTAATTTCCTGGATTAAGATAAAAAAATACGAAAGTTTGGGAGGTCTGAGTCCTACCTTAGATTCCTGGCAGCAAAGTATGGCAGCACCATGTCCGCCTTCCCCATCAAAGAAAATGCCCAAGCCCACTTTTAGTGTGATGTCAACAGCAGCTTCCCAAATTAATCACTTCTTTGGAAATCCAGCTAAAATCAGCAAGGTGACAAACAGCATCTTAGCAAAGCTCAGTCCACTGCTGGACACCATGGACACCACAGAGACACATCACACCCACAATGAACAGGAAAATTCCCACTAAAAACTGTATGTGCAGGGGGTGACAAGCCTGAAAAATGAACCAAAATGGGGAACTCCAGGCCCAAAGCAATGCTCTCTTCAGCCACCAAATGTCACATCACTGCTCAGTCATGCTGCAAAGACAGGAGATGCTGGTTGTATTAATTCTCAAGCTTTATGTAGTCTCACCAGTTTGAAATCATGTCTCAATTCTCCCTTCAAACAGATTATTACTTCTAATAGTTTCTTGTAAGCTTCTTTTGTTTTATGTTAAAGTGTTCCCAAAATTTATTTCTTACCAATTTAATGACAATTAATTTAGAAAGCTAGATCCATAGGTGAGTTAGTTCCATTTGCCCCTCTCTGGCCTGCAAACCAACCAGCTTTGAATCTTACAATCGTTTGGGAAATCAAGATGACATTTTAGGGAGGGATACTGCAATTAAGAAAATACCAAAAAATATAGTATTGTTTTCTAGTCATCCATCGCCTCAAAGCTATTTCGGGGTTATGTGGCACTTCGGCACTTGCCTCCATTGTGTCAATTTCCACAACTGGGAGGATATAATTTCTTCAGCCTTCCAGATCCTTTCCTCCATAGAAAGATGCCAAACCTTTTTGGAAGCTACAGGGATGATCTCACAAGTTTCTCATCACAAATGTTTCTGGTGCGGGTTACTGTAAGTGATGATTCAAACTATGTAAGTCCTGTTCCAATACAAGAGTGCAAAAATGCAGCCGCTGCTGCTTGGAACGTGGCCACTGCTTAGCAGAGCAGAAACACACCGCGCGTTCCAGGGAAAGGCAAGAGGGAGTCGTTTGTGCAGCATGTGAAAGGTTAGGTAAAGCTGGGGGATTTGCACAGACACAGGAGAGACAGTGATTCCAGCACCATTGGCTTGGGCATCAGTGCAACACTGACTCATGCAAGGACACCCTGCAGTCCTTCCCTAATGTCTTCTTCCTCCTTTAACCCCTATGCATCCCACTGTTGAGGCAAAAAATTCAGGAGGTGACTTGCTGCAGCACTAGAGGCTCTAAGTGTAGTGTGAAGTTGTCTTTATTCCAGCCAAGACTATGGCTAAAAACAACACCTGTCCTCCCTGTTCATCCCAGGGGAGTCCCATACATGCCTGCAGGTTACCACAGGCTAAGGAGAAAAACACAGGCAGTTTCATATCCTTCCTCTTCTTCCACAGTTCTTGTTCATCTGCTATCAGCCTCTCACATTTAGCAGTGCGAAATCAAGTTATATATTTGAAAATATTTATCAATTGTCTGACATTTGAAAATCTATTTTCAGTGCTTTTCTTCTCATTACCCTGTTTACTTTACAACCTTGATTTTATTGAAATGCCATTTTGGAATATTGATTTCACTTGAATTGCAAATAAAAATGGGCTTTCTTGAAGAAAATTAAATATATATTTCATAGTCAGCAGACAGGAAAATCTCTGAGTCACTCTTGCATAGAGAAATAATTGGCCCATTTAAGAGGACTGTGTAATGTTGCATAAGCCAGGAGACTGAGGGCTAAGTGTTGATGTGCTGGGGAGATGGAATTCAAACTCTGCCCACAGTCCAGCATCATAAGACCCATTTGTTCTTCCTGTATTTCCACTTTCCCTTGTTGTGACAATGAGAAGCTCTACAGAAAAACTCTTTCTGTTCCCTACTGCATCTATCACCGTGCTACCAGCACTGCAGCTCTCTCCATCATGCTTTTGGTAGAAGGTGAGTGGAACTGGACCCGCTTTGTTTAAGCATTGGAACAGGCTGCCCAGGGAAGTGGTAGAGTCACCATCCCTGCAGGTGTTCAAAAAACTTGTAGACATGGCACTTCATGGCATGGTTTAGTGGATGTGATGATGTTGGGTCGATGTCTGGACTTGATCTTGGAGGCTTTTTCCAACCTTAATGATTCTATCATTCCGTGAGTCTATGACCTTCTCCAGTGGATGGAGAAGGTAAGTGACGTTGGGTCATTTTGTACATAAACATTTTGCCAGTAACACTTTGTCACTGAGATCCATGAAAAATCACACTCCCTACATGGCTATGTAGAGTACAACCAAAATAATGTGAAGTGAAGATCTAGTGAGGTGAGAACTGTCCCTGCAAAGCTTCTCCCTGAAGGAGATGATTATCAGGCACTGAGGTGCCTCTGATAAGGGTTGTTTCTGCAGCACTACCAGCTGTTCATTGCTCAGACTGGGGGGTTCTCATGGGGAGAATTACTAGGTATTCAGTTACAGCAGACAGAATGTGGAGGGGAACATACTGACCCACAGAGCACTGGAAACACCTGCAGATGGGTGCAGAAAGACTGTTCCTCTGCCATGGATGGCAAAATCCCTCTCCAACACTGCTTTAATTAAGCAAAGCCACCAGATTGCTTTGTAGACCTTTAAATCTGCAAACATACCTCTTATACATTCTGACCAACCATCTTCAGTTTAGTTGGAAAACAGGAGTGCCACAAGGCTACACAGTACTTCAGGCAGAGGACACAAGCATAGGTTCAATCCCTAATACACTGCCATGTTGGTAACCACCTAACCCTGAGAGAAGTATCCTCTTAGACCTTCTGCAATGAAGTTTTTGCCAGTCAAGGCAAATCTTAGTTTGAAGCCACCTGTAACATGACCTGCATGCTTCTTCCAGGGAGCCAAGGAGAAAGTCTCCTATCCTGCAGTATCACAGCTCAGCCAATCCCAGCACATGCTTCCCAGCATCATAGGGAGGAAAAGACATCCTCAGGTAGGCATCAGCCTCAGACGTGTCACAAAGCTGTTACCTGCCTTCTCCTAGCCAAAGTGCATGCCCAGACAGAGTCATGGCAGTGTCTGCATGGAGACAGAAGACACTCTTGGCCATAGCTCAGCCTTCAACAGTAACATACAAGATAAGCAGAGAAACAGTAGCTGTGTCAGCTACTTCTCCTCTGTGCCTTTGCTCCAGGCAAGAGGCTCTTGTCACATATATGCAAGAACTTTCTCTTTAGAGTCTCTGCTGAAACTAGCGCTGAGACCCCATTTACTTCAAGCTGTGAGGATGACCCGAATGCAGCTGCCATCTACTGCAGTGCCCAAACAACTTGCAGTCTCCAAAACACTGCTCTTCACATCCTCATGGTGAAGTAGAGCACTGCTCTGAGGCTCGTTTCACAAAACCCTGAGATGTTCACCCATGTTGGCACTCTATGGCAGCCCTGGGACTTGGACATGTATCACCAACAGAACTGACACCAAGGAGGTGCAACTGGAAAGAGCATTCCCATGCAGACTTTTGCTTAGAAAACAAACAAAAAATCCATCAGAACTGTTGCAGAAAGAAATGGTCCTTGGAAACCTTAGAGTCAGACTTTCTGATTCAGAAAACTCTTCTACGTATGAGAAAATGGGACAACTGGAAATACGGAAGCAACCCAAACTTGCCACAAAGTCATCTCTGCAATTTTCTGCAAAGCTGATAGATATCTGTATTTCTTCATGATATTCCTGTGCTTAACAATAAAAATAAAGAAATAGCTTTCATTAGCTGTGTCCTGAAAGAACAGCCATATCATGTGGCAAGTGTGTCAGCACTGAAACTGAGTCCTAGAGAGGCTTCAGCACTTGGGCTGAAGAACAAGCAGTCTGTTTCGGTCCCAGAAGCAGAGCTTATCTCTGTGGCACAGGGCTGCTGTGACAAAACAGCTTCAGCAGAGCCAACCTGTCCACAGTCAGCTCAGTACAGCTAAACTCACAGCTGCAGGGTCAACTCCCAGGGGACAAGATGGCATGTGCTAAGACAGTATATCCCTGAGAGACTTTCTGGAATTACATCTGGCTCCTACAGCAGGTTGGCTGGAGCTAATGACTCCAGCCAAATCTCCAGCTCAATGTCTTATTAAAGTAAATCCCTACACAATGCTACTGACTTGTTATGGCAGATGCCATTTGCTGCTTACAAGAGAGGCAAAGGAAGCTTCTGGGTAGGATGGACCTCCAGATGCAAAACTTGGTGATGTGTGACATAGCACTGTTTCAAGAGTACATCCCTTACTCAATGGACCAAACACCAACAGGAGGAGAATTCTTAACTTTTTGAAGCAGTTCTTAATGTTATCATAGGACTTACCAACAGCTACTAGAAAGACATTAAAGATAGTTTCTCTCTTAAATTTACTGTAAGAAACAATACCTATTAGTCAAAGCTGCCTTTGAAGTAACAGCTAGGGTATATATGTGAATCTTGATCTATACAATAGGGGGATCAGGAAATAGGTAGCCTATAATTTAGATACTGGCATTAAAAATGCTGTCATTGCAATGTTCTCATTTGCTCCTAATCTATCTGCAGGAAACCTTCAAATACAAGATTTATTAAGTCCAGAAACAATAAATTATCCACAAGGAAAAGGGAGAAGAGACAGCTCTTTTAATCTCCCAATAAAGAAGCAAAGGAAATTGCATCATACTCAGATGGGAGAGTGATGTGGCTGGCCAGACAGACAGAGGGATTGGTGTGTTGGCATTAATGGCATTGCTTCCACAGATCCAGACAGACAGACATTAGCTATAGAAAAGAGGGCCAAAGTGAAAGTCTAGATCCAACTCCCTCTTGGCCATCCAAGAATCTTGATGCAATTTTTGTATCTGGTTACTCTTTCTCATATAAAACACATCAAACTCCTGGCCCTAAGGCATGGAAAGGAGTGAACTTTGCCACTCAGACACATTTCTAACGAGAATCTCAAACAATATTGGAAAGGAAAGTGATAATTCTCTTTTGCCAACTGTAAAACCCACCAACTCTACAAGGTGAGGCTGAGCTCTGAAAAACTACAGTTGTCTTAATTTCCAAGGCAATGTAAAAAGAAATGAGAAATAACTTTTTGATTGAGTTTTCTTTTTTTTTTTTAGCACTGCTTTTTTTTTTTCCCTGAGCCATTATCTCATCAGTAGCAACACAGTTTATTTTCCGGCCTCCTTCCACAAGCTCTCTAGGTCAGATAGTGGTATTTGTTTTAATGTAACAAATATGGTTGTTAACCAAAAAAAGGCAGATGTTTATCTCCAGAACATTCCCTACACTATCTCAACCACCCTTTCATTGAAATTATTTCTCTCTGAATTAAATGCATTCAAAAACCTGTCTGAGGTAACTATACCAGAGACCAACAAATAACTGTTATTTAGTGGAGAATTATATCCTCTGGCCTTTGTTCACTCTGGCCATGACCCTAACCATTTACACCTCTCCAAAGCAGGGTAAATACTGCCAAATCAGAGATGCACCATTTCAGACTTGGTCTGCCCCTCTTCTTCCTGGGTAATGGGTTTTTCTATGCATCAGCACCCCTGAAGACCTAATATATGGAGCCCCAGTACACTGGTTAGTCTTGACCCAGCTGTAGTGACTCTCAAAAAAAAGGAATAGAAGAGCAGAAATCAACAAGAAGCTGCTTTTACAGCCAATTAAATGAAGGCAGATGATCTGCCACTGCTGGAGTCCAAGCTCACAGCCAGTTACTACAGAGCCACTGAGAAGCAGTAACTCTTGCTCGTCAGAGCCCTACAAAGCCCTGACACACCATCTGCTTTTGCTCTATCTTGCATCCTAACTGCTCACCAGGGAGTATCCTACAGCACAGAGAGTCTAGGTGTTGCTGCTCACTCTGTTGATACAAGATGCAGTGTAAGGGATCAGTTCCTCAAATTGCCTAATTGGACATTTAAAAAATGTCCAGCTAGGATCTCCTGGAAAGCTGGGTGCAAGATCAAAGCCAAACATAGCTCTAACCCTGGAGAAGAAGAACAGACATTAACAGCAATGACAGGGAGCTCCAAATTTCTGTAGGGATCTCAGTACTTGCCTATCAGCCTGAGTGACTTGGCATGGCAGAGGTTAACTCGAGGGGCTACAGAAGACGGAGGGGCGAACATTTTAAATTAGAGGTAGGAGTATTTATCAGCTGAAAGAAAATCCTCCTTTTCCATTGGGAACTGCCCTGGTAAACAGTGAAGGCACAAATCAACCTAATCACCCAGCCAACCCCTCACCCCGCATCCAGCCAGTGTGCAGAGCCAGTCCCCTTTGCTCTCTCCAGCAGGACGCTTTGCAGCTTTCCTTCTCTGAAGTTTGCTTACATTACTGGGTCCCTTTGCTGACATTGGCAGCTTGCTCCAGCCTTTGCAAAACTATTTTTTCTTGAATATACTTAATTATCTTAGTTTTATCCCTTCTGTGAGAAAAAACGGCCACAGCACAAACCGATCTGCTGAGCAATGCTGCCAGCTCCACAGATCCCATGACCTCCTAGCTAGGTTGCTGCAGTGTTTTCTGTTTCTCTGGTGCTGCTCTTGTGCACTCACCCATGTCCTATCCCTAACACAGCATGCATTTGCAAGTTCTCTTAAAGGCCTCTTTCAAGGTGATTTAACTGAGTCTCATGCATAGGAGTGTGGACTTCCAGACCTTTCTTATTCCATATAAACTTTTAAATAGATTTTTGACTGATTTAGACTGAAAATCTTCCTGAGGGATCTCACGTGTACTTCATACGTGAGTCTTGTAAATGAGGTTGGATGCATTCCCTAAGAGAATCTACTACAGCTCAGGGTGTCCCAGACAAACATGGCACCACTGATGGGGCCATGTATGTCCCAGACATACATGGACCACTGATGTCACATACACTGCTTCGAAGGGATACAGGGCCAAGAAGAGAGACAGTAACAGCTGTGCTCATGTCAGCTACTGGCAGTGGTAGAATTACCACTGTCGAGGATGGTACCACTTGAAAAACAAAGGTAGAATTCATGCTGTAATTACATGGGAAATAATTCAGGGAAGTTCTATGGCTGCTATTACACAGGAAGATGGACTGAATGGTCTCAATAGTCCTTTTTCACCTTTCATTTAGGTACCTTTGAAAACAACTAGGTTGGTCTACTTTGTGAGACAATGGCCAGAAGGATGCAAGATGGTGGCCAGCAACTGCTGCTCCACACAGAGCCATGCTGGCTTGCCAAGTGCTGGAAACTTCTCCAGGACACAAGGAAGGTGAGACTGTTGCTCTCTTTCTGCCACCCTAGATAGCACTGTGTTGGTATTAAGTCTATTGTTTGGAGACACAAACAAAATGTCACTATCACAACCAGATCTGGAAAACTACTTCAAGCAACTGTTTGTAAATCCTTGTGTGTTTGTAAGTCCAAACATTTGTAAATCCATTGCCACCAACTGGAAATACATGAATTGGTGACTACAACAGTTTTTACAGGAAGGCAGAAAGACATCATCCTTTTTTAAATCAATATTTTCAACTAAAATTTCCTGAAGTAAATCTGAAGTAAAGATTTTTGTTGAAGTACCTGCTTAAGTGCTTAACTCTCCATAGGACCATAGATGGTCCTTCTATTAGTGAGGACTGACAGGTCAAGCTACACTCTATACTCAAGTAATACTACACGGTGCTACTGGGGGGGTACCCTCTTTGACACATGGAGGATGGGAAAGTCTTCTCAAGATAGCATGAATCTTGTACTTCCTCTGTCTCTGGAGACACTATAACTCCACAGTGTGCAGTAGCACAGAACAGTCCTTAATGCTGAATTAATTCAGAAAAACAGAGTACCTGGAGTTCTCAGGAAGAGGGATATAATTACTGCATTTTAGGTTCTTCTGGAAAAATGTAAAAGTGGCATTTTTTGGAGTTAATGTCTTTTCCTGCTGCTCATTCTGGCTGGATGTATCCTCCTGTCTTTCCTAACTAACATTTGTCTGTTCCTTTCTGAAATGCAGGAGATATAGGAGATGCCTCCTGTGAGACTGGGTGGGGAAAGAGTCATGATCCACAGGTGAAGCAGGGAAACATGAAAGATCTGGAATGCTCATTTTCCTAAGGATTTCACTTAATCAAATTATCACTAAACTACAAGCCATTTGTAACCACTAATAACTCACTGCCTGCAAACTGTTTTGAACAAATGTAAATGTACAAAATCTGGCTGAAGAAAGCCTTGAAATGTAGATCCTGGGAAGTTTGTGAACTCTAACAACTGTGGAGAAACAAAACCACAGTTTCTTTCTGTAACTTTGATCCTATTCTAGGGGCAACACAGGCACATGTAACAGACCTTTCCTTCCTCTCTATTTTCTTGCCAAGGATGCTATTTAAACTCTTTGGAAACAGCACTATAGCTACTCCATGCTGTCTATCCTCCAGAATATATCAGAGTTTATTTAAATAAATGCATGCTAGAATTTTTCTACAATGTCTCCTGGTAAACAGCAGCTGTAATGAGCCTATGGTTCAGACTGAAAGGCCAAAAAAGTTCAACTGAAGTCAAACATAATGATTTAGTATCATCCCACAGCACTACACTCTGCATAGTGATCTAACAAATACTTAGAAGAAGGAAGGAGGGATCCCAGATGTTCCCCCACAAAAGCTGCAGCCTGTCTTAGCACCATCTTCTTCTCTTTGTCCTTTGAACCTTATGGGAAGGACTTGTCACTCTATATTGCACCACGACAGCTAAAACAACTACCCAGCCATGGGCAAGGGGGAAACAATCCCATAGATACCCTCAAGCACTCCAAGTCTTCTCTTGAGAATTTCTGAGCAGGTTTACTTCATGCTTCTTTAAGTTGCATGGTTCAATAGAAGGGACAAGGTAGAATTAATTCCCTTAAAAGCCATGGAGATTTTTTGTTAAGTTTTCCTATACTATGAGTTTTAATCTGTAAGTCCTTATGGCCCAAGGTGATTCCGCAGATTGAAAGAACAGCTTGTTTTCTGTAGATAAAAGTTCAAACCCTGATGGAGGTTCACATTTTCCCTGCAGTAACTTAGTCCCTGCAGTCCCCATCACAAAATTTTTGCTCAAAAGCAACATCCCAAGCTCAAAAGCTCAGGGAAAGAGAGGATGGAAGAGATGATGTGGCTTTTCAGCTGCCTACCTGGCAGCCAGCTCTTCAAACTCTAATTGCCCAGAAATAAAACATATGCAAATTCAGAAGATAAACAGGACAAAACATCAACACAGGCAAGCTGCATCCATTCATCAATAAAGCAAGAGCAAATACTAATGAAATGGGAGATTTTTTTTCTGAGTCTCTGTTTGAAATCTGTTTTTTCTTCCAGGGTCAAAAAACCTCCAGTTTCAAACGCTTGCATATACGCTTTCAGAATTAGCATGCTGTGAGGTCTTGCCACGGATAGCATATCTTTTCTCAAGCAACATGTACAACAGAAGGGACAACCTTCCCTCATTAATAGCACAAAGCAGTCATATAGAGCTTTTGATTTTTCCAGCATGTTGCAAGCAAGAAGGAATGAAACCTCAGACAGAGATAGCACTCTCATTTTGCAGTTAGATAAGATGACCTTCCTACTGCCATGAATGTTGGACTAGTGGAGAACACAGGCTTCTTAGCTCTCCCAGATGCTCTTAGTCTTCCCCTCAGATCCACAGTGGTTCCTGTGGGGTACATTAGGTCCCAAAGAGCCACTGCAATAGGGCTGTAATTCAGGGTGCCTGCTTCAAGCTACGCTTTTGTGAAATAACTGTAGGCTGTCCAGGTGACATGGAAAGGCAAATTAAAAAGTTTTATGCTTTAAGTTGCTTCTCCCAAGCAAGTGGCTTTCTTCATATACCTTTTCCTGCATTTCTGTATTTCCCCAAAACTATCTTTATTCCTTCTTCCTCAATTCAAGTTGGTTTTTGCTGTTTGATGTTTGCTTTCACTTTGTCTCTGAGCAGATTCAAACTCTATGACCTCAGACATGAGTGGAAAGAAATGTCAAGAAAGCTTTTATGCTATTTCTATAGTAGTGAATTCTATAGTACTAAACTTCTATACTAGTGGATGGTTCGGGATACAAGCATGGGTGCTGGAACTTCACCATCTATGCTATTACAAAACTATTTCATATGCTTCTACTCCAAGCCAACCAGCACTAACCCAGATAAGGCTCAGGAACATGCATGCACCAAGTGCATGGGAAAGATGAACCACTGAAGCGCTTGGTGTCTGCAGACACAAGTGCCTCAACCTTCCTAAAACTTCCTTCCAACATCCATTGTGGCTATCAGACATTGGCACTTCATCTTAAGCATGTCTCAGAGGGTTAGGTGACAACCCACAGTTTGGTATCCATCTCCCCACAAAAGCCTGCAAAACATTGAGAGGAGGGAACTTATTTGTCTGATTCTGGAATCTGCTTGTACTACTTTGTCAACACCATTTACATTTGCTTTAAGGATATTTTATACACTCAGGAGAGGGTAAAAGCAGCTTAGTGTACATGAGAACTGGCCCCACCAAATCTCCACCTTTCCTTCAACAGCTATTGTCACACATAATAGGAAAAGCAAGTGTTTCAGAGCAGAAACTCTACTGGTTGAGGGCAAATGGGTGCAGAGGCTTTATCATTGTTTCAGTGCCAGGGAAATGAACAAATTTGCCCCCTGGGCTGAAGCTAAAGGAATGAAATTCTTAAGCCCTGCCTAAAATCACATGGGTGCACTTGGCTTGTCTGATGTTGTTCCATGGTGATTCACAAGCACTTCTCTGCCTTGCTTTCTGCTCTGCTGTGTGATGCTTGGCAGAGAGCTGCACAGTTAAAGCTGTGCAGAGAGCAAACTAGGGCCCTCAGTGAAGACTTTTTTTTCTTTTTTTTTTTGCAAGCAAGCTCCTACCTTAGACACAACTCTAGAAAATTACAGAACAGGTAAGGTCTGGACAGAATCAGTGAGTATTTAGTGTAGCTGGAAAATAAAGTCAGATCTCATGGTGTGATGGCCACGTGATCTCCTCCCTAACATGCATCATTTCTCTTAGTAACAACAACAGGCAGTGCCTTGCATACTGCTTTGCCAATATTGATGAAGGCCAACAATACTTCTCTGGATTGTAGCCTGTCCTTTGCACCTGCAAAGCTGAGTTACGGAAAGTTGACTTCAGGCCATGTTTAACAAAAGCCTTACTGTGTCACAATAATGAACCTGTAGAAAACCCGCCCAGCAGCGTGACCCACAGCACCTATCTTAAGTGTTCAGGCATCCAACGCAGTCAAAGGAGAACACCAAATTTCTGAGGAGTGACTAAGAACCTACGAGCATACCTGTACGGTCTAGGGAGACAGGGTGTCTGTGCAGGGCAATTAGGTGTTCCCGCGGGCTGAGTGAGAAACTGCTGAAAGCCAGCCAGCTGGAAACACCAAGCCCAGGGATATATCTGAATAAGCACCTACCTCCTAGTTGGTCCTCTCAGAAGCTGGTTGACATGGCACAGAAGCCTTTTCTAAATATGAGCTGGAAGTTCTCACTAGCAGGAGATGTTCACCACTTGACACACCACCCATCTCAAGGGCTGGTGATGCATGCTTGCTCAGGAAGGCACAGGAAGAAGATGGAGGTTGACTTGACTATTGTCATGGTACCCATGGTGTACTCCTTCCTCTCTGGGAAGGTTTTCTGTTGCCACCTTGATGTCACTGCATGTAACTCCTGGTTTAAAGCAGTTTGACAGGAAGAGTTAGTGTTCCTGGCAGGTTTGCCTAGCCCAAGCTTCTTCAAGTAAGCAAACAAAAAGGAAGTAATTCCCAGTTTTGCATTTGTTTGCTTTTTAAAGAGTAAGACTCAATACTGAAAGCTATTTAGACTCTGGCTGACCAAATCTCATACCTAGAGCTTAATTATAGGCAAACAGTTGCAGGTTTAGGTTTTGGAGATAGAAGAGTGTTGACAATTTTTCGGGCTCAGGAGAAGACTGGAAGCCTCCTTGCATGCTCAGTGCTGTTCAAGGCTTCCTAGCTGGCTGAAGAACACCCTTCCCACTTCTGAATTGCAGCAAAGAAAACACAGACTCTTTCAAGCAGAAAAAGGAAGCAAGGAGGACTGTCATCAGCAGTTGATGACTCCCTGCTTCCAGCTCCTGCTTCTGGAAGAGAGATAAGGGATCTTCCGTGCACTTTGAGTAGACCTTTACCTTCAGTCCTGTGCACCTGGTACCTTGCATCCACACTGCTCTCAGGAGAGCTTTTCGTACTTGCTCTGTGATCAGCTGCAAATATGCTAAATATATTAATCTGATTGTAACCATTGTATCAAGCAGAGGAGAAGAAATAAGAAATTTAAGCTTACAATCTGCCAACTATTCCAAAACCCGAGCATTGTGTATAGTAAATAAAGAGAAACAACAAAACAGGAGTCAGAGGAATTTGAGTCTTTTATGGTCACTGATGTAGTAAATCAGCACTGCAGTTTAACACAGCCAAATGTAGTGTAAAGTAATATGTCTGAGGGAAAGGACTGAACTTAAAAGCACATATTTAAATGTGACATTCATGCACTACACTAGCCAGGAAAAGGAGGCTGATTTCATTAAAGGAAAATAAATCTCCAAAGACTATACAGTCTATGTATGCATTAATAAAGAAGAAGGGGGGGGCGGGAGGAATCCAAGCATAATTTAGGCTATGTCAGAGGGGAATCACAGTTACTAGTAAAATAAAGGGAGCACAAGCTGTATATTATTAAGCTAGTGAAATTAAGTCTGGCTGGGAAATTCCAGAAGAGTATCTTACAGGTAGTGTGTCAGGTAACTGTGAGGATGAGATATCAGCCTTAGCTGCTGCTATCTCTATCCTTAGAACAGTGACTGATGACCAAGAAGAAAACTCATATTTAATTAGCAAGCTCTCTGTATATATTTAAGGTAGCACCTGCATTTTCAAATTATGGCAACTTCAGATGTTCTTAGCTTTCCACTACACCAGCCCCTATAGAAACAAGCCCCACTTAAAAGACAGCCAAAGAGGAGAGGGAAGGGAATGGAGGTCTTTCCATCATCAGTGGTCTGTGGAGGAGAACACTGAAATATCATGGGCACAGAAGAAATCAGAGGGCCAGATCTGTATTTTTGCATAACCAGAGAAAGCCTCTGAGAACACTCTCCAAACTGCAGGTACAAAGATGTGTTTGCTCCAGTGAAAACAAGCTGCTGCTGGTGTGGAAGAGGACAGACTGCTCTGTGCTCCTCAGGCTAAGAGCAAACTAACTCCTTTCAAGGACACTGGAGGAAAACTCTTTGCTTTTTAACAACATTGTGGTTCTGCAATGGTGCAAATGGCCTGGGATGCATTCAGAGACTCACACCCAGTGAACTGCTGGGAACGTGCATCAGGAAGATTAGATCCAAGCAGCTTGAGCTTGGCTTCCCAGTAGTGGCTCTGTGGTAATCAGGTATCTCAGGGTGAGCCTCCCAATGCTGACCTTCCTCAGAAGCCAAGTTTATTCTCAGTGGGGAAAGAAAATCTTTCACAGTTACCAGATTAAGCTGATCAAGAACTAACAAGAACTGGAGAAGCAACAGGAGTGGCCTCCTCCACTCTGCCTCCAGAGAAAAATCTGGCTTTTATTACAAAATTCCAGCCTCAAGCTTCCTCCCACAGGATAGACCAAGGAGGCCCAGACTTGTATGAATTAAACAAAAATAACACTTCCAGGGAGAAAGAGGATGACTGAGGGGATTGCTGATGGGATACAGAGGCCTCTCACCTCCTTCTCATCAGTTCAACTCCAGAAGAGGTCAGAAGAGGGAAAAGCCTCTGGCTTTGAGCTGTTTCATGCCCTTAACCAATTTACTGGAAAGCAACCAACTGCCACAACCAGCACCACATCAGGCAGCCCAAGATAGTGGACAGAAGAACAAAAACTGTCCTGCCAGTCTCAGCATTAATCCTTTTTAAACGGCTGTGAGTCGCTCATTGGCTAGGCTCAGACTGATAGTGAGCTTCAGTCTACAGCAGCAAATGTGTATAAAAATAGCCAAAGCAAACAGGGTGCTGTTTGGAGAGGCAAGGAGGCATGCACCTTTTTGGCTATGTTTGGCCAGCAGTGAGGATATCATCTGGTTGATCCTGACCACCTCCACTAGACATCCTCATTGCTATGGCAATGTCCTATAAAGAGGGCAGGGATAAACAGCTCCCTAGAGCAAGGAGGCAAGGACTGTCCTCAGGTAGTGGCACTGCATTAGAGGAAGAAAAACAAGAGATTTGTGCAGGCAAGCTGAAGATTTACTGGAGCATGTAAATGTTACCTTAATTTGTGCATCAGCACTTAAATACCACAAGAGCTGGAGCTACACAAGAGCAAAGCTGATGAACACAGTGTGTCTGATTCAGCCTGGATAGAGTCAAGAAGTACCCACAAGCATCAGCAGGCCAAAGCTACCCCAAATACTGCTGCTATTCCCAGGGTGAAATTGAAGCAGATGGCAGGCAACATGTCACTGGGCAGCAGTAGAACATCATTGGTGCAACCTCAAGCATGGCAAGGAGTACCACACTAAGCTCAAACACTGAAAAACAGAAAAGCACCTCACAGAAAAGGACTACCAGAGCAATGAGAAGTCATTAGTGATGACAGACCTTTCCTGGATACCTGAAGAGTGGTCACCATGGGCTTGTGGACCAGCAAAGGGTTTAGCTCAGGTTCTAGAAGTAGCACAGACCCACTGCTACAAAGCAAGAGTTGTTCACCCTGCCTCTGTGCAAGATGGACACGTGGGAAGAAAAGCACATCCTCACTCCACCTTCTTGCAGAGTCTTCACTACCTGTGGCCTCTTACAATACTGGTTTCCCCAATGCACTGAAGAAGCCACAAAGAGAGACTTTACTCAAGGTAGTACTTTGGTGAGGTAATTTAAGACAACAGGATTAAACTGAAACAGACAATTTACATTGTGCAACAGGAAACATTTCCAGACAGTAAAGTCTGTTGGGCATCAGAGCACTTTCCCAAGGTAAGCAGCAGAACAGGAATCTTCATCCCTTGACTCATTTGTCAAGGCTACCTAAGCACTGACAGCATGGAAAACATGCTCACACAAGGAGAGAGATGGGACAGGGACCCTGGTCTTTGCTTTTACAGCAGTTCTATGTAAAAGCAAGGATCCAGCATTTGCTTTTTCATAGAACAAGGTTCCGTTAACAGAAAAAATGCTGAGATCTAGGGCAAGCAAGAAAGCCCAAAAAGCCAGAAGGGTCTTGGTGGTACTCAAGAGCCTTCAGTTCCTGTCATGATTTCACCCTGAGTGGGTTTCTCTTGTCTTGCTTTCTCCTTTGTAAGCCACAGAAAAAAACAGATATGAAGGGACTGATTCTTATCTGCCCTCACCTACTGTAAATCACAAACTTATTGAAATCAGTGGAATGATGTCAGCTTAAAATGAAGTGGGTTCACATTTATATACAAAATAATTAAGGATGCAATTACATTAATATTTCACTATAGCACCCATAGGTAAAATCCAAGGATAGTTAAGAAACAAACTTGCAAAAAACTGCATCTAGGACAGAGGTTCATCTGTCAACAGTTGTATATACAGATGGATTTCTAAAGGACTTTAGATCCTATCCACACCTCAAGCACCCAAAAGCAGCAGTTGAAGCACAGTTAGCCACCCCAGTCACCTTGCACAGGCAATGACTCAATTCACCTCAGAGGTGAGCTGCCTGTTGAACTCCTGCAAAAATGTCAGTCTGACACTGCATTACCTTTCTTCTGAAGAAGTATAGAACATAGTTCCAGGTAAATACTATTTCTTCAGCTCCTTAGAGGGGCCAGGAGTGACTCCTGCTACAGGTTCTCTCCTCCTTCTGTTAGATGAGCTCATTAGCCTCTTGGCTATGTCTCTGCTATTAAACTACACCATGCCAGAGCCCATTCCTCAGCCCTGAAGCCAACTGGCACAGCCTGATGCCTACACACTCATAAACTCTCTTACACTCTGAAACAAGGTGGCCACATCCAAACTGCCTTTCTGGAGTGTCCTGGCCCATTGTAATTCTCAGCAACACCCAAGAGTTGCCCCAGACCAACCAATGCATATCAGCAGTGTGGTGATATAAGACCAGTTAGCTAGTACACGTATAAGTTAGCTGTGGGGAATGTTGAAAGTGAAAAATGCTTTTTGAAAAATGAGTAAGGAGCAGGACAGTACTCAGAAAGAGTCCAGGAGATGGGAAAATCCAGAAAAGCATTTCCTACTCAACTCAATTTTTTAAAAAAAAACAAACCTGCACCTTTCATACAGGAACTGTGAAACAAACTTTTGAGCTTTCACCTAGAAAATGACTCCAGGCAAAGCTAGCAGCAATGTCTCCTGGGTCCCCCATTAGTACTGGCAGCAAAACAAGGGATGCCAAGGCTGGTCAAGGAGCTTGAACTTTTCCCAGCCACAGGAGGTGATGTGACTCAGCTAGAGACCAGGGCAAAGGACTGATGTCCTCAGGGTGTGCCCAATGCCCCCTTTCTATGTTCCCCATCTTGCACCTTCTTCCAGTGTATACCAGTGTATATGTCAGGGAGGACTCTACTGAAAAACTAACATAGAACAAGGGGAAGCTGAGGGAGAAACATGAATCAAGCAGTGACATGGAGCTAAATACTTTGAACACAAAGCCTTAGGATCATTTTCCCAAGGGACAACTACAGGTCTTACACACACACACACACACACACACACATACACACACTTCTAATTATCTTGTAAAGAGTGTACACATAATTGACCTTTCTGAATGCTGCTGAGTAGCTGAAGGTGTTGGGAACTAATCCTGCTTGTGAAGACCCTGGGGTTGTGCTGTGCTGACTCTATCTGCTGGTATATAACGCCCTGCAAGCGCTTTTTTTGCTTACTGACACATTGAAATTTACTGCCCGTGTCAGTGAGTTCAAGAAAGCCTTTTAACTCTGAAAGCTCCAGGAACTGGCTCCAGCACATGCCTCAGGATTTTTCTGTCAGTTTGTTATGCCTTGTTTGTCCAAGAAACAGTCAAGACCGAACCAGTCAGGAATGACAGAAATAGTACATGAAGTCACAATTGCTTCACTTTAAAGCACAAATATTTGTGTCCTTTTCCTACCAAATAAATAAATATATGTGCGTTTAGTGAGCAAATAAGGAAATGTCAGAGGAAAGGCAGGTTTTTACAGATGCCAGCTGATTTGTGCCCACTCCTCCAAGCAAGTGTAAAACAGATTCTTGCAAGTATCAGTCCCTTCTGATCAGAAAAGCAATCACCAGGACTGTACACATGAAGTCCTTGAATGCTACCACAAGCAAGCCCCAGGAAAAAAACTGTAAACTCTAGACTGAAAGATGAAAGAAAAACACACAAGTGCAAATGCTGAGCACCCCCGAACTCCTTTCACTACCTTCCCAGATTCTGTACAGCTCCACGCTGCTTTCTCTCTCCCTTAAATAGCTTTTTTTCCAGCAGTCACATCAAGCTACCAGCGTCTGCAAAACAGCATCAGTGCCAGCCCCCGCAGACACTGCCCTCTGCTATGAAGTGAGACCCGTGCCGAGCTCCTGCACAACTGACGCTCCCCAGCCGTGGTCCCTTCCGTGTCCCTCCTGCATGCTCAGGACCATAGCAGAGCCCCTCGCCCACCCATCACCCAAACACACAGCACCGGCACCCCGCAGCCATCTCACTCCCCACCACCTGCACGGATGGGACCATGGCCACCGGCAGAGAAGTTGGCAAGAGAGAAGGACGGCTTTGCTCTCACCGCCTTAGGTTTAGAGCAACCTGGGAAGTGCAGCCAAGCTGCTTGGAGAGAAGAAAGTTGTCTTACCATTCGCTTGTTCAGCGTCAGCAGCAGCAGTGGGGACGGCGAGAGCAGGAATGCAGTGTGACAGGCGAGAGCGTGAGGTATGCCCCTGCCCTCTTACATCCTCCCCAAAAGCCACCCGTGGGGAGGGAGAACGCCCTTGTGCGTCTGCGGGAGGAGAGGAGATCAGGAGCGAGTGTCGAGGAGGGCAGCAACAGGAAATGACACAGAAACTTCACCAGCCTCCAATCCAAACTTGGCCCCTGACATGAAAGAAAGGGGAGGCAATTTTGGAGAGGAGAGTGAGGGGAAGAAATGAGAAAATTTCCCCCTCATTAACCAGCCTAAAAATTTGCTGACTTAAAAAAACCCAAACAAACAAACAAAAAAAACAACCAACCAGCACTGTGACAAGTTTTATTAAAGTAAGGAATTATTGGGGGGGGTGAAGGAGGGGGATTCCCATCAGAGTTTATTTAATTGCGCAGGAGTGGTGCGATGATTTTAGACACTGAGAGGTAAATGCTATTTTCAGCAGCTTTCTGGCGTTTCTAAACTCCTCGAATGCTCCAGCTTGTGCCTGAGGGCAGCAGGCAGGAAGCAATGTCCCCTTTGCACCCCTGGGTGGGTCAGCTCCTGCCTGGGGTGCTCAATGCAGCACTGCCTGCAGCTCCCAGTGCATGGGAATGCTGGAGGAGATGGGTCAAGGCTGATGGGGTTCTGTGCCCAGCCTGGTGAGGAGCAGAAGGCTCCACGCAACTCAGAGACAAGGCAGGCAGCAGCCAGCAGGCAAGGTTTGATGAGGGCATGACCCACAGAAGTAAAAAAATCACAGTGGGCATGTAGTCTAACCTTTGCCTTGATGGATGTAAGATACTGCCTTAATTCTCAAAGGATGAACAAAGCTGGACAGGTATCTTCCAGCAAGACACATCGTTTGAATGCCTTTCTAGAAGTTAGGTGCAAGAGGACAACAGCTATTGAATTAGGAGGCAATTTTTAAAACATCCTTTATACATAAGACAGGTATACATTTGTTCCTGCAGGCAGCACAGACCTAGCTCTGCTAATCCCACCTGCCTTTGCAGTAGGCAGTACCATAAACCCCTTGGTAGGAGCTCATGGGACTCTCTAAGGCATCCTCTTGTCTTCCTATTTTGGGACCCACACCACCGCTCTAGGGTGTCTACACAACATGTATATCCTATCACCTGTGGGCACACAGGTCACCTATCCACAAAACAGGTCACTATAGATTGAGGAGCAGGTCAGATGGAAAATTCACTTGGAGAGTAGGTGAATCACCCTTCATCCTGCTCAGATATGCCCCACCAGACACAGTAAGCTGGAACCCAGGTCTAAGGTCAGATTTAACTCTTTCCTGGAAAGAAAATATAAACATAGTCATTTTGGCTACAAATTTGGAAGAGCTGGGAGATGGTGAGAGGTGATAGTTCCTCTTTGCTCGGTGCTGGTGTGGCCTCACCTGGAGTATTGTGTGTGGTTTTGGGCACTGCAATACAGGAGGGACATGAAGTTGTTGGAGAGTGTCCAGAGGAGGGCCACAAAGATGGTTAAGGGCTTGGAGGGGAAGTCATATGAGGAAAGGCTGAGATCACTTGGCCTGTTCAGTCTGGAGAAGAGAAGACTGAGGGGGGATCTCATTGCAGTTTATAACCTCCTTACCAGAGAGGGAGGAGTGGGGGCTGAACTCTTCTTTTTAGTGAACAGTGAGAGGACATGGGGGAATGGCATGAAGCTGTGCCAAGGGAGGTTCAAGCTGGATGTTAGGAAGAAGTTTTTTACCCAGAGAGTGGTGGAGCACTGGAACAGGCTCCCCAGGGAGGTAGTCATGGCTCCAAATCTCGTGGAGTTTGAGGCACTTGGATAATGCCCTTAGTCACCTTGTGTGACCTCGGGGTTGTCCTGTGCCTAAATGCGAGTTGGACTTGATGATCCTTGTGGGTCCCTTCCAACTCTGATTGTTCTGTGATTCTGTGATGGGTTTTTTCCTTGAAATTGAGCTTACTCAGGTTGAAGATGGCATCACCGAGACCTCTCCATTCCCTGATCAGTTTAAAAGGGATATAATATTACTATTCAAATAAGAATTTAAGAATATTCCTATTTAATAAGAATATCTTAAGGTCAGGTGAGATCACTCATTTGATCATTTCAGTCACCTGGTCTGATCATCTACATATTTGAAACCACAAAGAGGTATCCCAAACCAACACCAGGAGCACTACAAATTATGGCACATTTTTCAAGGTGATATCCCACTCTGAATCAGAGGCTTTTAGTGAAGGACAAACTCCAGATAAGTTATTTCAGTGGCTGTCACCCTGCAAGAGGAAAGGCTGCCTTTGCAATTTGTATTTGTCTGGCCCCACTCTCTACCCTCAACCCTGGCCATCACTCATCAATCCATTCCAGGAAGCTACAGATCAGGCATGGATGAAGAAGGGCTGCAGCCCACCAAGGTACAGCCCGACCTCAGTTTACCCTCAGCACAGCAGGAATATTTCAACCCCAGGAATTGCTGGGGTTCCCCCAGTATTTCAGTTGAAAGCACTCAGGCCGTGCAGCTCCAAGTGGAAACTGGAGCCTGCTGGTCCCTCACCACATAGGCTCGACCTTACAAAACCACAGACAAGTTATCTCATAACCTTGTCCCGAATACATAAAATTAGCTGAGCTTTTTTAGTCTTTCATGGTAAGGCAGACTTTATGGACAGACCACAAATTGTGCTTGTCACTCTTTCAAGATCAATTTCCATTGCATTAAAGTCCTTTTTGAAATGTGCCTACCAGAACTGGATGTGGCATTCCAGCAATGATCTCACCAATCCTGTAAATTTTTGACACGCTTAAACTGGTATCCAGTTGCTCCATCAGAAGCATCACTCTCGTTGCTATGCCTTTGTGAATGTGGTAGTGTGCTAACAAGCTGAATTAGGGATTTATTGTTATAGTATCATTTTACTCCAAACTTCAACCTTAAATACAAAACACTTTAAGATCTGGCATTTATACAGTGTTCAACATATGCTTTGATCCAAACAAGGGCTTTGACCTGCCTAACCTTTGGTGTATTTTTTTTCACTCTTGTGAATGACTTGAGCGCAATCTTGAGGTATCGGTTGTCACTCCCTTAACAAGAGGTTATTTTCCATTAATCAAAGAAATATAAACAGAGCCTTGTATTGAGTTCAAATAAGCTCCCAGCAGTTATGTCCTTAAAACAGATGTCTAAGGCTGTGTCTGCTTTCAGATCAGAGCTAGTGTACTGTCAGGACAAGGTCTTGCAGATCTGTTTTTTTCAGCCAGCTCGAAAGACTACTATCAGCTCCAAACCCTGATATACTCCAGTGTGGCCAATTGAAGGCAGTGAATGGGGAAGCCTGTGATGCAGATTAGGGTATCCAGGCCAAAATCAGATTTGCAAGGTCTTTATAGATTAGAGAGAACAGTGGAAGGGAATTAGATTGCACCATACTATTTTAAAGGAAGGATAGCCCTATATTGTGGGGAAGATATCTGTGGGAAAGCAGGTGGTTTATGAAAATGGAAGTATTGTGTGGACCAGCCAAGGACCTTGGGCAGAGGAGGTATCCTAAGATAAGAAAGGAAAAACAACCCAGCTGGAGTAGAAGGAAAAGATAGAAAAATTAGCAACTCTGTTAGCCAATAAGAAGTTTACCTGCACTGCACACTTAACCAATCTGTTTGTTCTGTTTGCTGTGTGAGAATAAGTTTGCACCAACCAGTATATGCATGATTGCACAGAAAAGGTATAAAGGCTTGATCTTATCACGAATAAACGTCTTTTGCTTGACTGACATTGGATTGTGTGGAGGCTGTTATTTTTTCTACCTTCTACACTGTATCAAGCCCAGCATACTATACCTGTTTCCGCATGGCTCTGATCCTGACAAGGTAAAATAATAAAAATAGAGGATGAAGAGAATGTTCATGAACTAAACAGGCTCAGGGCTGGTCTTTATCCCTGGGGCCAGCAGGCACAGTCCAACCACACACACGTTGGAGGCTAAATGCCCTTAATCTCCGAAAGAGAGCAGCTCTATCCAAACCACGTGTTGGGAAGGAGCTTTGGCTCATGTTCAAGCCATGCCAGAGAGTTGCCACTGNAACTAAAATATAGCTAGTCTCAGAATGACCAGTTATTCAAAAGCCCCAAAAGACTTCTTCCTTCATTCTGATGCCTTGGATAGATGCAAGCTTGCCCCTATGATTCTCAAACTTTTCTACACTTTTCTCCTTATTTCTGGCACTTCAGTCACTCTGGTTTTTGTCTGTAAGCTGTCCAAGGCAAGGAGCACATCTACCCCTAGAGCTTTGCCTTTGCAGTTCAAAGCACAAGTGCAGCTCCTCGGTTCTGTGTGGTGGGATGTATCTCCACTCAGTTTAGCCATCTCGAGGTAGATCTGAACTAAACATGGGTGATGTCTCTCTAGTTGATTAAGACAGACTGGCACCTATGGGGGATAATTTGTTTTATCCAAACATACTTTAAGACAGGTGAGATGAATCACCTCTGGAGCTGCCCCTCCTGCTCCAGGGATTATGGAGAGAGCCTAGATAATTCTTTCAATCTCTGCACCTAATTTCTCAGTGTCTAACACAGGGGCCAAAACCAAAATATGCATTTGCCTGGCATAACAGAGTACAGATTATTTCATATCTATAAAATAAATAATAATGTCAATACATCTCTTGATGCCAGAAACAGGTAATCTTGTGTAGCCTCTGAACGAGGTAGATTCTGATTATGCCACTAGGTTTCATGCTGGAGCCCAATAAGCTGTGTGGCACTAAAGTGTATCTTCTCAGCAGGGCATCCACTCTAGATTACAAGGTGTCAAGAGAGGGTAGAAGCCACTGTGTCTTTCGTTAGCTCATTATCCTGAGAGTAATAAATGAGTTTTCAACATGAATTAGTCTGAGGTAGCTTGCTGCACTTGGTTTTGTTATACATTTGTGTATATAATTAAATATCTCTTTGCTAGGTGCCATTTCCTCTCTCTAAAAATATTTACTCAGTACAACCAGACAGCTTTTTTGAAAGTTTGTTCTGATAAACTAAGCTCACTCATATATAGCACCTGCAGCAACACCTGGAAAAGGTATGGGCAACACATTTGAGAGTAGTCACTTTGCAATTAGTTTTCTTGATAATAAACATCACATTTCCATTTTTACCTAAAAATAAGACTAGTGGCAGGGAAAAGGTGTGTCTCAAATGGATAGGTTTTGCCTCTTTAATTTGTGAGGATGTGCAACATGCAATCCCTTTCTGATAGTCATTCACCTTGTGAGGTGCTTAGGTTTACAAGGTTTAGCTGTCCTATCCAACAACCAACTACGATTCTAGAGAGAAATAACACACTTTTTGGTTTGGGTGCTATATAAAGGGAATGACTAAGGGCTTTGTTTTAATTGTGTGTCTTGCTTCTTTTTTTTTCCTGTTTGTGTGTGAGAACTGTCCAGAGCTCAGTTTGAAATCAAATGGCACCATGGTCCATGGTGGGAACCAGTGGGACCTGTGGATGAACAACCTGCACTTACCCTGGGTAGGGCTAGAAGAGGGGAACCATTCATTTTTATCCTATTGGTAGATCTGTAACTAAAACCACAACACTAACCATGTGCCAAAACAGTCTCTTTGAAAGAGTTATCTTAAACCACTTACAGCAGCAGGATTAAGGTCTGATGGATTCAAACAGAAGGAATAGTCTTACACACAATTTTTTTGTTCAATACCTTTCATTTCATGCTAGAACATCTTAATCCCCCAGGCAAAACTATAATACCACAGAGATGAAGCCTTATCAGGTTTTTGCAGTTTCCTAGAGATCACTGCATTTTTCATATGTTAACATTGATTACCTGTTATTTTATAAAAAATATCCCTATACCTTTCCAGGCATACCTGCTCCTTCCCATATTATTTTTGATATTTACAAAGCCAGCTACACAGACTTCACAGGGAAATGACCTTTAGAAATAAATGGAGATCTGTAACATCTACATCCTACATATTTTACAGCAGGAAAAAAGCTGGTTTCAGCTTCTCCCCTCTCCCTTCTCTATCCCCACCATCCCCTGAAACAAACAAGAGTTGTTTTTCTCAAGTCTGTCCTTCTCCACAAAAATCTGACCTACAAATGGCTTTCTTATAACTCAGCAGACTAGTTAAGTCCTCAGATGGATTTATCATTAACCACATAAGCACATGTTGTCCATTCTGTCCAACCTAATGAATGTGCTATAAATAAAATATCTCTAAAAGCAGGTTTCACCATACTTATCCAAGCTGTTGCTGCAAGTCTTTGTAACTCCCAAACCCACTTATGTTAGAAACATTAATCACTTGATTATAATTCAGAGCACCAGCTCTCTACATCTGAAACTCCCTAGCACTTGACTTTGGCCACACCTTTAACCTCAGCTTATCACTTTCAGGCATACTCCACATTTTCTTCTCCAATCTGTCACTAATGTAGAAAAGACGTGGGAAGTCACTTTTGAAAGGTATTTTTAACCTAAGAGTGTCTTGTTAAGAGGACAACTTAGTATGGAAACTCTAAAACAAAACCTTTCCCACTTTGCTTGGCACAGCAATCTAAAAATACCAGAGGTGTATTTCGCCACAACTCATGTAATTTAAAACCAAAGCAACATGAAGGAAAAGGAAATTCTTTTAGGAAAGACACCATGAGTATAATTTCTACCTATCCCACAAACATTTTATATGATCATAGGATTGTCTGTAGAGCTTTATATTGTCCATCTTGAATGAAGGAAGCTGAATTGAGCCATCTATTAATTCTGACTTTCCTGCTCATTTATTAAAAGTGTACATGGAGAGCTTGGGTTGTTTTCTACTTATTTCAGTTGACAGTAGAGGGATCGTATTCCACTTGGACCAAAGTTTTTAAAAGCCTGGAGAAACAAAAGATTAATTATAGGAAATTATTTTTAAACATCATATGCTCTAATCTGCAAATAGAAAGATAAAAATAAAACTCCCAGAAGGACAGCCATGGCTAATGAAAGCCTGGGAGGAAATGATTGCACATTCTCAGTTCTTCTGATAGATGTTCTTCTAGCCTTATTAATCAGAAGTTTGTGATGTCAATAAATCACTGAAGTATGATAACAGATGAAGGTGATTTTGGATGTAAAATGATCCATGGTGAAGGATTACAATAAAAGAGGAAAAGGAGAGGGAGCCAAATACAGGTTTATAAACTGCATCCTCAGCTTGTGAAGACTTGTAGATAATAAATGTCATTCCTAGTCCACATTATCTAGGAGATTAAGAATATTTCTCAATGTTTAAATGCTGGGAAGTCTCTGCAGCACCTTCTCCAGTTACTCCAGGAGGTTTACATTATATCAGTTGCTTTATTTTTCCATCAATTATGATTTCAGTTACAAAGATGAACTTAAAAGTACCTTTCTTCTTTTAACCTCTTCTGAAGGAAGTAGGCTCCAGTGGCAGAAAAGAAGAATCTAGGCAAAAAACAGTGTTTTTGACATTCTGAGGTCTGTCAGATTCTGCTTTGAGATTCCAGCAAGTTTCCTAGTATGACCTAATCCTGCTGAATGATCTTATGTAACAGAGGTGTCAGCAAGGTCTCTACACCTCCAGCTAGTCTATATAAAGAGTTGTTGTTTTCTATATTCAGTAAAACCATCCAGCTATCAATCTCCATGTACTGCAGTTTGCGCTTTTCAAGGAAAGCATCTCTCAGGCCAACTCAGAAGTAAATAAATACATTCGAGATGCTATTATTGATGAATCAGTTCCATTCTCTGCTTTCTAGCATTGGATTTTTATGCTGCAGAATATAAACTTAGTTATCTGAGGCATACCAAGGCCATGCTTATACACTGCAAATTCAAAACAGAAGGTTATCAAAAAGAGGCAGTTTACCAATACGGCAACATTTGCCTTGAGCAGTAAAAGCCAGAGATGTACCAGACACTTAGGAGAGAAAGGACAGAAGGGTACTGGATGCCTTTAAGCATGCTTTCAAATGAAATACAAATGTGGGTGATTCCCATGTAGGTTTTCATCAATTCTACCACAAAAGAGAAAGATCTCTAAGCTGATGCCCTATCAAGCTGGCAATGCTATCTCATGCTGCAGGACAGCACTTGGTATGTAAATACATCAGCTTGGTCCAGATGCAGTGAAACCACGCAAGGGACATTGCTTCTTGAACTGATAAGCCCTACTGAGAGAGCACATGAGCTTGGACGCACTGTGGGTATTGTCTTACTCAGAGTGGAGCCATCCCAAACACCTCCTTACTATACTGTATTTTGCAGTCATATAAATTGGGGTTTATAATTGAGTTTCACTATAGTCCTCAGAACTTCCTTTGCTGGGACTATAGCTGGTGTCTCTGGCACCATCCATCTACCCAAACATTTCCAATTCTAGGTTACAGCATCTACCAGGGAGATAGATCAGCTGGGCAGTCAAAGGGACAGCCTTTGATGTGATGAGACATTCCTGTAGAAAAGGACAATTCATCCCTCTAACAACTGCTTTGTGCTCCGTGGAAGAGTAGGGATGGCATTTCTGTTATTTCTATTCTTGCCAAGGTTTCTATATGTAGCTATGTTTACAGTACTGAAAACACACATGAGTGGACATTAAATTACAGAATTTCCCTCTAGGCTTTTTAAAATACCATGAGCAAGAACAGGAGACAGGTACATGTTAACATAAATTCTAAGCTGAGATGTGCAAGTCTATCCATATAGAAGCTAAAAGATTGGGGAAGAGGGAAAACTAAGAACAAAAGACAACAAGAAAAAAAGGGGGGGAATAAAGGAGAGGGAAACCCTATAATGAGCTCTAGCATCTGGGAAAAACAAAGCAGAATATCTGGTGTCCAGTGTTACAACCTGAGGTTTGCTCTGAATAGATACACAAATATGTGGCATGGAAATGAGTTGGAATTACTGTCCCAGGGAATGCACTCCACTGGAGCAGTCTAACTCATCTCAGGAGGATGTATAAGACTTACAGATCTGCTTCTTGCCCTATGATTCTTTCCAGATGTCTAGCTATAGACAACTGATCACTAGCAGACTATCTAAGGTAGGCTTCAGCTGAGGCACACCACTTCCACCCTGAGAGCACTTAATTCTTAAAACGCAAAGAACCAAGTACTTGCAATCAGCATAGGAATAACCTTAAATTACATGTTCATGCTACAAAGTCTCTGCTCTTGAAATATGGAGGCAGGTCAAAGAAATAAAGGGCTATCCAGGCCCTCTTTCCATTGCTCTTCAATGAAGTATGGTATAGATTTCTAGTTCTGGATTCAGGCCTGGAAGCACATCTGGAAATGTCTATCCTTGCATACATTATATTTGTGCTAAAGTTAAAAAAAAATCATGACTTCCACAAATAGCACAGATGATTAAGAAAATTCCTGACCTGGAACTGAATGTTATTGTTTATATTACATTGAGACTGACTCTTTAAAAGCTGCTGACCCCAAAGCCATGAAGTGTCAGCTGCAGAGCCTTGGACTGTCACAGCAACGTTCCTGTGAGGCAACCTGTTTGAAAATCCACCCCTGAGCTAAAACATCAAAATCTTCCCAAACCACACAGTTGGTCTGCATTTGGCATAACAAAATTACACATATGAGCCAGGAGTCACCTCACTGCAGTACTCAACCAGTATCCCTCACCTGCAGGATGGAAGGAATTGCGACACAAGAAAAGGAGGAGTCTTTGTCAACACACTATGAGACAAAAGAACACAGTCCTTCTCAGCAAGCTCACCTGGCCCAGTAGGAGTGGATAAAAAACTGCTGGCTTCTAGTGCCAGCATTGTGATGATTGTGAAGAAACCTCCTCTGTCCTAGCATGGCACTGATGAAATGAACAGATAGAAAGACCTTTAAAATTGGAGGTGGAGCTACCTCTGGTCACAGGAACAGCCACATCTTCAGCAGCAGCACAGCTGCTAGGAAACATTACATAAATGAGTTCATGTCAGGTCACAATCAGAAGATGATCAGAGGCAGAAACACTTCAATAGACATTATTTTTCCACATCACAGCCAAAAGGAGGAAATTTTTTAAAAACTGTAGAACACCACTATGATTGCAGACACCTCTTGTAAATAGCAGGATGGCTTTGCAGATAGTTTGCACCACTGACACCAACACCATCTTTGCTTCACTAAGTTGGTGTGACAGAAATTTTCAACAATTATTTAAATGAAGTCACACAATTCACTGGGAGACCTTCTGTGGAAACCTCCAGGTTCCTGAGGCAAAAAATCTGTTCCTAAATCCACTCAGTAGCTACTTTTCCATGAGCACATCCTATGTGCTAGAGAAGAAAACATGAGAACAAGGATCCTGTTCTTAAAAATTAAAAAGGTAATAATGCACAGAGGAGTGATGAAAGCTTCATCCCTTTTAGCATTGCTGATGCTTTCTCATTTCTAACAGAGATTACAGAGAAGAAAGAAACAAAGAGCCCCATGAAAGTGCAGACTTCATGACTCAAGGGGCTTAGCAAGGATTATGTGCTCTGTCAGGAGTCCATGGGGCAGGAGCACAGGTTCTCACACTGGGCTGCATCCCAAACCCAGAACTGGAAATGCTCATGGTCCTGGAAGTACAGAGGAAAAGTGTACCATGGCATAAAAAAAAGGCTCCACAAATAAGAAACTTTCATAACTGCTGCTCTTAAGGGTTTTAGTTAGATGCTTCTAGTTATGTCTTTTTAAGGGTTAATTCTATTTAATATCTCAGAGTTGCATTACTACCTTTAGGATGGTGAGGAATTCGAGCAAGAGGCTCACCATATAAGCAAGTCATCAGGAAAAAACAGGACAAATAAAACCTATCTGGCCTCCCTGAAGCTTACAAATTCTGCCCAACACTTTATCAGATGGCAAACCCTCCTCAGGAACTACAGCATGCATCAAAACTGGTCACTTCAAAGAAGCATAGTCATACTCTGTGAAAAATACTGTGTTTCTCTCTATTTATAACACAGCTCTTTTGGAGGCTTAGCCATTAATCATTGGCCCATTTGTAAACCTAGAACTCAGTCTTGCCAATGTTTTCTGGATTCTGAGTGCCATCATACAGCACTCACAGGACAACTAGGTGATCAGATCCAGTCAGCATGCATTTATGAAAAGCAGGTCCTGCTTGACTAACAATCTCTTTCTATGACAAGATCACTCACTTAGTGGATGAAGGAAAGACTGTGGGTGTAGTCTACGTAGACTTGAGTAAAGCCTTTGACACTCTTTCCCATAGCATTCTCCTGAAGAAACTGGCTGCTCATGGCTTGGATGGGTGTACACTTTGCTGGATAAAAAATTGGCTGGATGGCCAGGCCCAAAGAGTGGTGTTCTCCAGGAGCAGAACTGGGGCCAGTTCTGTTTAACATCTTTATCAATGATCTGGATGAGGGAATCAAGTGGACCCTCAGTAAGTTTGAAGATGACACCAAGTTGGGTGGGAGTGTTGATCTGCTTGAGAGTAGGGGGTCTCCATAGAGGGATCTGTACAGGATGGATTAATGGGCTGAGACCAACTATGTGAGATCCAACAAGGCCTGCACTTGGCTCACAAAAACTCCATGCAATGCTATAGGCTTGGGGCAAAGTGACTGGAAAGCTGTCTGGTGGAAAAGGAACTGGGGGTGTTGGTTGAAAACTGGCTGAATATGAGCTAGCAGTGTGCCCAGGTGGCCAAGAAGGCTAAAAGTATCCTAACCTGTACCAGAAAAAGCATGGCCAGCAGGACTAGGGAAGTGATTGGCCCCCTGTACTTAGCAGCACACCTCATACACTGTGTTCAGTTTTGGGCCCCTCACTAGAAGAATGACATTCAGTTGCTGCAGCATGTCCAAAGAAGGGTAACCAAGCTCGTGAAGTATCTAGAGCACAAGTATTATGAGGAATGGCTGAGGAAACTGGGATTGTTTAGCCCAGAGAAAAGAAGGCTCAGGGGAGACCTTATTGCTCAGAGAATCACACAATCACAGAATGTTAGGGGTTGGAAGGACCTCTGGAGATCAACTAGTCCAACCCCCCTGCAAGAGCAGGATAACCTAGAGCAGGTTGCACAAGATGGAGTCCAGTTGGGTTTTGAGTATCTCCAGAGATGGCTCTCTACAATTACCTGAAAAGAGGTTGTAGGGAGGTGAGGGTTGGTCTCTTCTCCTAAGTAACAAGCGATAGGACAAGAGAAAATGACCTCAAGTTGCACCAGGGGAGATTTAGATTGGATATTAGGAAAAATTTCTTCTTCCAAAAGGTTGTCAAGCATTGGGTTTCCTAGGGAAGTGGTGGAGTCACCATCCCTGGAGGCCTTTAAAAAACATGTAGATGTAAAGCTCAGGAACATGGTTTAGTGGTGGACTTGGCAGTGTTGAGTTAATGGTTGCCATGATGATCCTAAAGGTCTTTTCCAACCTAAAAAATTCTATAATTCTAAAATATATGAGGACACACTTTTCACAAAACCCAAACTGTCTTAAAATCCTATCAAAACATTATGCTGTATGTCCTCAGAGATGAGGCTGTGAAAACAACAGTTGAAAGATGTATAATCATTTTGCCTAATACACTACTGGAAGATGTTCAAATGCTCATTTGACTGGTGCAGGAATAGAACAGAAAATAGAAGAGTTCAGTTCAGGCCAGATCAGGTGATCTTCCCAAAAGTTCCTCCTCTCTGTTTCCTGAAGAAGCACATACTCAAGAGGCTCTGCATGCAAACTGCTACTTAGAGGGAGTATGATACAATAATACAAACCAACAGGCACATTTAGAATAATATTAAAAATTAAAAACCCTTAGTGAAATCCAGTAGCTGCTTGTATGTGTGCCTCCAGCTCACTGCAACACAATGCTTTTCTTCTGGAAAGACTTCTGGAAGACTTTAGAAGGTGGTAAATAATTTGATGTTCTCTGTACACTACATATATTAAAAAGGGGTAAATAGGCTTATCATCATAGGCTTGTCTGCTGCACATCAGTCCCAGGCAAAACCACAGAACAGCTGTGATGGGACTGAACAAATAAATAATTAATGTCTATCAACAATGTGTAATGAAAAAGCAATCTTGTGAAATTAATCCAGTTTCACATTTTGATGGGCCTTCAAAGGAGGCTGATAAAAGTAATAGGGTTGATGTAATGAGCTTCTGAAAAGCACCAGACTTGAATTATTGAGTAATAAAATTGACTGGTTTAAAATCAACATAATACAGTGTACATGAATTGGAGACTAGCTAATTGATACCTTTCCAAATTAAACAGTAAATGGTAAAATGTTCAGTTGTTTTGGTCCCATAGAGATCCTGGCTTACCAGTGGCTATTTAATATTTTTATTGCTGACACGAAACAAAAAGTTAAATTATTTCTTAGTAAGTTTGTGAAATTTGGGGAAGTCATATGGAATAAAGAGGGCAATAAAGGAAAGCAATCCAGAGAGAAATCCAGTGAACTGCATAGAAGCCAATAATACAACTTTCAGTATGACATGTGCAAAGTCCTGAATGTAAGATTAAACAGTGGAGACTTTGCTTCCCAAACACAAGAAACAGGACAAGAAGCAAGCTGGAGAAAGCCTAGCAAGTTATAGAATCTAATTGGTTTAATATGGACTACCAGTCTGACATCTTCTGCAGGGTAATGCATGTACTAGAGATATAATATCAAGTAGAGGAAGCAAAGAAATGATATATCATCCCAATCTGGCACTAGTGCAACAGCTGCTGATATTCAGACCCTGTTTCAGAGGCTGCAGATACTAAGAACAGGAAAGAGTTCAGGGAAAAGACACAAGAATGAATTAAGAATTGGGAAATTCCGTTCTGGAGAAAGACATGAGAAGATTTCCCTCTTTAATGTTACAAATAAAAGGCTGAGATGTTTCTTACCACAGACTATGAGTATTTAAAGAGAGAATAAGAATTAGTTAATGAAGTTCCTTCAGCTTTAAGAGTAAAAGATCTAGCAATGGTTAATAGCTAGAAGTTAAATCCAGATACTCAGAACAGAAATAAATCCAGGTTCTTAAACAATTTTGCAACATTTGTGGGATACTTACAGTCACTAGGATTCTTCAAACCAACTTTTTTTAGAGTTTCACTCCAGTTCAAACAGCAATTAATCGAGGGAGGTCTTATGGCCTCTTGGTCTCAGCAACCTATCCACTAAGTGACAGGGCTTCAAATGCTTCTGTGGGAGGCTAGTTTACAACCTAGTAAATGTCATCTTTGGGAAAATCTTCATGGGATTCTGCTTTTTTTCATTAACACACTACTAATGGACCACAATGAGTAACAGAGTCCTTTGTTTTCTGTTCTCAGTAAAGGACAATTAAAATAATGATCTTTCACCAGTAATAGATAATAACATGTTTTTTAATACTTGTAAAGAGTGATCAGAGAATGAATCAAACAATTAATTCTCTGTTCTTAGTCATTCCTCCTACTCAAGTCCCGAACTAATGTTCACTTAAGCACAGGAATATGTGATGAACTTTTCCTTCATCCAAGCACTGGAGAAGGAGAAGGAAATTTGGCGTTTGTGACCCTCAGACTGCCATGTTTTATGATCTCTCCACCCAAACCAGAAGACTCCACAGGGAAAACTGAGATTCTTAAAGGGGCTGAAATAAATGTTCTCCTGTGGTCAACTTTCTCTGTCTCCATCCTCACCTGCTTTTTGGCTGTGGCTTGTCCCTTTTGTCACTCATGCTTTAAATTGCCTCCTAACATCAATTCTGCTATTCAGTGTGTAAGCACTGTACATGGTTCCTTAAGACCACAAAGAAGCAATCTCATTGTGTAAATGAAACCCATTAAGACATTCTCTGCCCCAGGGAGTTCACAACACAAAATATAAACCAGCCTTGGCAAACTGGTGGCCTGCAAATTGAATCCAGGACAGAGTATCTTACCACAGTTCTTCCCAAGCCTGCAGGAGACATGCATGGTGAGGTAGCATTCCTGGGGCAGCACAGCAATCACAGAATCACAGAATCACCAAGGCTGGAAAAGACCCCCAGGACCATCAAGTCCAGCCTATGACCCAATAACACCACAGCATCTAAACCATGCCACTCAGTGCCACATCCAATCTTCTCTTAAACACCTCCAGGGGTGGTGACTCCACCACCTCCCTGGGCAGCCTATTCCAGAGCCCAATCACCCTCTGCGTGAGGAAGTGCTTCCTAATGTCCAGTCTAACCCTCCCCTGCTGCAGCTTCAAGCCTCTTGTCCTGTCACTAGCTGCCA
>VWZO01010066.1:163150-207466 GCA_013396975.1 Bucco capensis
TTGGTGTCATCTGCAAATTTACTGATGGTAGACTCGATCCCCTCATCCAGATCATCAATAAAGATGTTGAACAGGACTGGGCCCAGGACTGAACCCTGGGGGACACCACTGGTCACTGGACACCAACTGGATGTGGCACCATTCACAACCACTCTCTGTGCTCAATCATCTAGCCAGTTTTTAACCCAACAAAGAGTGTAGCCAATGCCTACTGGATGAATAATTTCTGCTGGGCCTTACAACTAGTGATGGACAGTGCCAACAAATGCATTGCTAAATGATAGGAAAATTGCTCTGCATTTCCTTTAACTCTCTCCCTGCCCCTCTTTCCAGATGTGATATGGG
This sequence comes from Bucco capensis, assembly GCA_013396975.1. Classification (NCBI taxonomy): domain Eukaryota; kingdom Metazoa; phylum Chordata; class Aves; order Piciformes; family Bucconidae; genus Bucco; species Bucco capensis. The sequence goes on from VWZO01010066.1 coordinate 163,496, forward strand.
GTTACCTGTCCAGCTCCTTTTGCCCAGATGTGTGCAGCAAGGCAAGCTACATTGTCCCATCCCTTTTCCTTTTCCCAGCCAGCACCATGCCCTTCTCCCCTCAGCAGGACTGTTGAACACCCACAACCAAAGTCAAAACTTGACAGATAACCTAAGGGACTGAATCTCCATTCTCAAAGCAATGATGATAGTCCCCAAAGGACAGTGTTTTAAGAGCAGCTTTCACTGAGTAAATCTCAGGCCTCTGGAAACAGGCTGGGGAACAGTAAATTTAGTAAGGAAACAGAGACCCTACAACTCCCTATTGCTTCAACAGCCCTCTGAAATATTTAGTAGTATCAAGATACTTGCTAGAGTCACAATATATGTTCAAATACCAGTACAATGGAACAGCATGTTTCTGGGGCCAGCCAGGAGACTCTGGTGAGGAGACTCCAGTGTGGACAAATCTGGGCAAACATTACATAAATAAGTGGTAAAGGGTGAATTATAGTGGAAGCCAAGAGAACTTGGTTTGCTTTAAATTGCTTATGGACCTAGACTTCAAAGTGAAGCATCTGCAGAGAGGTGCATTCACTAGGACTCTGGGTAGAGCTTCCAGACTGAAGTTTTTAGCATCATTTTCTGTGATTCTGATTTATCCAAAATTTGCCAGTTCAAAAGTTGTTAGTATTAGTGCTTTGGAAAGCATAATCTCTCCCAAGATGAGCACCATCCCAGCACTGAGCTTGCATCACAGCCAACCAACCCTCTTTTTCAAATCATTAATAAGGAGCTTAAGTAAAACCAGCTTAACTTTGTTCCCTACTCCCCTGAGGTATCTCCCACCAAGTGCTGGCATTTATTCATCACTATGTGTTTCTGGCCCCTCCAGCCTGTTTTCAGTCTGTTTTATAATCTTCATCTCCAATCAATCTAAATTAATTTTTCAGTTCAGTCTTCATGAAACAATACAATAATTGCCTCAGTACATGAACAGACATCTTATTTACACAGATTAAATGACCACATTCTTCTCATCTACTTGGTCTGCAGTTGGATCAAACTAAGTGATTATGTTATGTCTGGATTTGATTCTTACAGATCTATATATCTATATGTGTCATTCATGTTCCTTTTCAATGGTAAAGTTCGCTTGTGTAGAGGGTCTGCATACTTCCTACATGCCACAAAAAGAATTGAATTAATGACTAAAGTGTGCTCTGAGTCACACAGAAATCTCAATAAACTCTTCTTCACTAGGGGTGAGGATTGCTTTAACTACTTACAGATTTACTTTGTTTAGGATTTTCTCCATTATGCTGTTACAACAAAATTCTCCCCTTTCTATTTCCATCACATTCTGGTTTGGCAACAGTCTTGAGAGTTAGCTAACATACACATGGCTCCATGTGAATGCATGGCACAGCAAATTCTTCTTTCCTTATTTAAACTGTTTTACTAGAGATGGAAGCCAAAGGCTGGATAGTTACTGGCTCTTTAAATGACTGCTGTTTATTCATAAAAGATCAATACACCATATTTTCCTCGGTCCTCCGGTTCTTGTTTGATTCTTCTGTTTTTCAGAGATAACTGTATGTGAGCCAGCTCCTTGGCTAATTGCAATAAAAACATAGCAGGCAGATCTGTTTTCCCAAGTTTTATCTTATTTTCCTATTTCACATTTCCCTGAAACTCATCTCAGAGAGGTCACATTCTGCCCCATTCCCAATGCCTTCAGTTAATGTTAGTGTCAGGAGATAGCACAAAGATTTGGTAAACTCACAGAGTACTAGTTCTCATTCTGTGGGGCTTCCTAATGCTGTTAGACAGTTTGAGGTCTAAAACAGGATGAAAGGAGACAAGGCGAGGTAAATATGTCACTTCCACTCACAGCTCTGCTTATGGATGTCTCCCAACTTGGTAAAAGTCAACTAACCCGCAGGAAGAGCAGTAAGACATACTGGCACCTGAAAAAGTTAGTGTCTAGAATCACTCTTTGCAGACATCAGAACTCATTTTTCCATCATTTTCCACTCCAGTAATAAGAACAGGATTCTGGATCGGTTTAATGTTTGTATCATCAACATTTTGTAATTAAAGGAGGGGATCAGGGTCAGGAAAAAACAACTCTCCATTTCTTTGTGTCATTCCACTAAACGTAAGTGTGAATTTCCACCAGCAAAATATAAATAGTTGTTTCAACAGTTACTGAACTTTAGAGACATACACACACCCAAAAAAAAAAGCCAAACATCTCAGCAGGAAAATGACATAAAGTGGAGAAAATTAAGCATCCTCTACAACGAGCCTTACCCTTTTAAAGTAGACAGACTTCTCCACAGAGTAATGAAGAGAACAGCTTGTTCCAGCTTGCCCTGTTACTCAGAGTGGCATAAATGTAGTAACTGGCCAGAGACTCCTTGGACAGCCAATTATTTCCTTGGTTTAGGAGATATGAAATTTTCAAGTAACTGAACACCAAGTTATTGAACACCTCTGGCTCCCTACTATGTCCCACCAGTCAACATATCTACTGTACACATAGGCAAGTGAAGAATAAGCATAGAGATGGTGGTAGACAAGTAGCAGCCTAATGGTCACAACTGTATCTGAAATACTTTTATCTGAAAAACTCATCACTCACTTGGGTTCTGAAAAGAGAAGTGTACACATCTGAAGATATGGTGAAGATCTTCAGACTGAGTAGTCCTTTAGGGAGCTTCAGGCTTAGGCTGTTGATCCTAAAAGACGCTCTCAAAGAGACCCAGTTGTGGAGTCCAGCAGTGATTGTTTGATGAGATGAGAAAAGCAAGACAAAAAAGATCAAAATGGACTAGATAAGTCTCTTGATATCAGCATCTGTGATTGTTTTGCTATCAGCATTGCGACACTAAATTATTTGCCTCTCTTGTCTTGACTAAGTCCTGTTGAAATGACAAACAGCACATCTCAGGCAATTTATTAAAATCCCTGCAAGTCTCTGAGTGATATTAATGTTCACTGACTGAGGGAGGAGGGTGAATGGCATGCTGAATGGCAGATTACAAACCTCCACTTTTCTGATGAACTTCTATCTGCGCACTTCCATAAACTCTCAGTACACCTCATCACATCCTACAGGAGAGGGAGAGGAGGACAGGAAGTTTTTTTAAGTATCCTATATTATCAACAAAGTAATTGAACCACTGCTTGCAGAGTTTTCTCTCCCACTCCCCCTTTGTCAGCCCCACCTTCCTTTGATTGCAAATCATTTCTCTCTTTGCTCGTGTCATTTCCCTTCCTGTAGTCTTTCCCACTGTCCCTTTCCCAGCAATGATCCCTTTCTCCCAGTTCTGTAGTTTTGCCTTAGATCTTCCCCTGTAGGTCATTGCATCAGGCTGTCTCCCTAGGAACAGAGCTGCTTCTCAGGAGGGAAACATGCAGATGTTCATGGCTGGAAATTAGCCAGTGGGCTCCTATTCCCCCAGGATACACTGCAGGAGGATGCTGAGTGACAAAGTCAGCAGAGAGAGCAGTAAGAGACCTTGACTGCTTGTTCAGTATCCTGGAAGCAGTCTCTAGTCACTGGAGAAGGAATCTGAAAGAGAAAGGTTGCTCCCCTTGGTCTCACCCAAATGATACTTCATCCAGCATGAAGAAGTTGTTGACAGAAGGGTCTGCATGTCATCACAGATGAGACTCTTGGCTGGAAGAGATGTGCCTACACCAGTCTCCTCCGCTCCAGCAAGAGGGTAGAAAACTATCCAAGGTTCCTGGTGACCCACAAGCAGAGACTGTATGCACAGTCTTCCAGTCTGCTCATAAAAAGTGCTCCCAGGTAGAGCAGAGGGAGAGCACAGGCAGGACAGCCAGCTCCCTTGTGTTATGTGGAGGGAGTGGGGATGAGAAGCAGGTTTATTTATGGCACTGCTGCTCTGATTTGAGCACACAGAGGTTTGAAAATGTACATTTTTCATGCTAATTTTTTTTAAACTCAGGAGGAATGGTTGGACTTACTACTTGTGAGCATATCTCTGGCCTGCTTTTTGGGTCTGTTAATCTATGATGTCCTCCTCTAGTGCACCTCTTCCAGGTTATACTTCATTAGCTAAACCTAGCAACACAGAATTTGCTCTCAGGACACACAATGGTCCAATAATGGGTCTAGTATGGTATGCAACCATAGGGAAATGGGTTTGAGCAGAGCACAGGTCCTCTCCAAGCCTGCCTTTCCATCCAACTCATCTCCAAGTGATGAAATTCAATGCTATCAAATATCATGACAGAAAGCAAAAATAAATAAAACGTGAGGCCGCCTCTTAAAAATAAATGTTGCTCCATGATCATTTTCCCAGGAGAATGAAGTTTCCAGTATGCTAGATGTCTCTGCGTGTGGTATCACACACTCCATGGTCTGTTCCCTATAAGCTCTCAACATATGCTATGAATCTGCCTCTCCAGTACAAGTATTTTAAATCAGATGCTTATGCTGCCTTCTGATCTTTTGCAGCCACACGTACGTACATTGGGTTTTGCCACAGGCTATCTATCATTTCTCCATTTCCAGCATCTGAAATGCATGATCCATAATTTGGGGATTCGTATGTTTTACTGCCGTTTCCACATAATTATACAGGAAACTTTGATTCTCACCTTATGAAGCTAAGAACAAGCACATAACACTGGACACAGGCTGCAGTTCTCATCTTGGTCTTTCAGAAGTGTCAGGACTGTATCTCAGATCACCTGTGTGCTGTATTTCTCACAAGTGATGGAAAAATATCTGAATCAAATGTGATTGAAAGCAAAGCCCTGCTCTTCATGATCAGTGGTTTACCTGCATCATTTTCCACCTCCTACCCCAAAGTAACAAAGTCATTAGGCCATTGCTGCCCTCTGCCTCTGAGCTCTCCTCATTTCAGCTGTGGAGTAAGCACAATGGTGGTGCATGAGGTGGACCACTTTCCACCACTACAGCACAGACAGCTTTGCAAGGCATGTATCACCCTGTAATGATAAACAGCACACTGTGAGCTTGTGTTGTACTGAGTCAGGGCTGGGGATGAATAAACACACTTCCTGGATATAGAACTTTAGGTGAAAAGACATATCTTTGATGCAGGTCAGAATACAGTGATGAAGTAGGTACAGATTTCCTGCAGACTTCAAGGGGAAGAAGCCCCATCCACAGCAAAACCATCTGAAGGCTGCGGCTTGCCCCCCTCATTCCTTCCTCTCATCCCCTTCTGCTCATTCACTGCGAACTCACCACACCTGGCCCTTTCCCCATGCCAGCCACCAGCTGCAGACACAGCTGGTCAACATCACACACTTTCCAGCTGTTTCTGCTCAAGGCCACAGAAAGGTAAAAGAGGTTGTGGCCCTTACTGCAACCACCTCCCAGCTGTACAAACCCTCCTGCCTCAAGTATACTACATTTATGTATATTACATTTATGGATGTAAATTGCACCAGGGATGGTTCAGGCTAGATATTAGGAGGAATTTCTTTCCTGAAAGGGTTGTCAGCCATTGGAACAGGCTGCCCAGGGAGGTGGTTGAGTCACCATCCCTGGAGGTGTTTAAGAGACAGGTGGATGTTTCATTGGGGGGCATCATTTAGCAGGTTGATAGGGCTAGGACAAAGGCTGCACTGATGATCTTCAAGGTCTCTTCCAGCTGTGACTGTTCTATGATTCTATGATTCTAAGTACTGACATGATCTGGCACAGCACTCACCAGAATGGTACTGTCTGTACAGTGATCCTGATTCAAGCAGGGCTCACCCACTATCATCTGATGCCATGTTATATGTGCCTCAACNTCTGTACGCACACATGTTTAATACTTCACCGAGTGATCCTGATTCAAGCAGGGCTCACCCACCATCATCTGATGCCATGTTATATGTGCCTCAACTGCTCTGATGACACATTTCTGTTTACAATCTGGGAATATGATTCTTCCAGGAGGGTATATCCCAGGCACAGGAAGATTTCTAATGTGGATATGCCCTCACTGGTTGGCTACAAGAAGATGGAAGATTTTTTAGCGAAGAGAGTAGATGTGAAGCAGTGACAGGGAAATGGTCTTGTAAAATACCTGTCCTGTACATGGAGCAGATGGCACAGAGGCATCAGAGAAGCAACCAGTTGAGCTTTAGCCACAAGCTGTTTCATCTGCTTCAAATATAGGCTCTATCACCTTCTAGCTGGGGCTGGAAAATGCCAGGTTTGCTCTGGCTGGTGGGGCTTGGCAAATTTGTATGTTCTGAGCTACTGCCAGGAGTAACTTTGGTGGTGGTGGTGGATCAGTGCAGGACCCTGTACGGTGAGTGCATCAGTAAGGCAGTGACTTATCCGGGGAGGAGGGAAGCTGGGGAAATTATCTCCTGCTCTAAACTCTTTCTTGGCTCTTTACATTAGTTATCAGCCCTTGGGAATGTATTTTCCTCTCTCAGCACTTTTCTGTGGTCTGCGTTATCATTTGCTAAATATTAGCACGTGCTATTTATCATGAGGTCCACAACCCTCATCCACTCCAGGGAGTTTGTGACCAAGTCACAACAGTAAATTTTCTGGTATTCTATGGGCTTTACAGCACTAAGAGGCACACAGGTGAAATTATCTCAGAGTCTTCAACCCCTAAATCTCACAGTGAGAGGCTAGTCAGCAAAGTCATGGAGGACGCACACAAACACAGGTTGTTTGTACTCACAGTGGATTCAGACTCGGGCTTCAAGTCTGCTTACTAATAATGATGATTACTTTGGGCCCACTGGTTTTATAATGTTTGAAAGGCTCAGAAAAACCACGTTATCTGCAACTCCCTTTCAACAGCATGTTTGGTTTGTAAGAACCACTAGGTAAGCAAAGGAAATAGGGTGTATTTGTGGACTGGGAATCAGTTATTATAATATCATAGTGACCAAAAGGAACACCATGGTCTAGAGTTACTGCTCTTCCTCTATGTTTATTGCAGAACAGAATAATTTGAGGACCTGACTCAAAACCTGTTGACTCCACTGGAAGATGTTGCAGCAGGTCCTAGGACTCACTCAGACAAGATGTCATCTTTTACTGACCTGCTCTGCCCTGCATGTTTGGACTTTATACCTGCAATAGTTGTTGTCTAAGAAGGGATTCAGTCCTTGACTAGAAAGGTTACTCCAACACCTCCGCTTTTCTGAGCCCCCAAACCTTTCAAACTCATTCTTGGTTAATGATCAGAAATGCTCCAGCTTCTCCTGGCTACAAGATATGATCCCAACACCTTCAAAGCACATCGGAGCTCATACTGAACTGGGAACATTTAATAAAGAGTGCTAGGGTTGGAGGTTTTTTCATTAAATAAATAAATTAAATGCTACTTGAATGTGGATGTCCAAAAGAAACACTGGTCTGAGGAGTCTGTATTTTTCAAAGTTATCAAATTAGCCCAGCTTGGTTTCCACAATGAACATAAATAATGGTGGATGTTTTCCAACAACTACTTCTTCCTTCCAAACAGGCTGAGAAATCACAAGCAATGTTACTAGCATCAAAGAGGAGACTTCCTCCTGCCATGAATGTACCAGATAGAGATGCATGGAGCAGCTGTAGCTCTCTGAGAGGAGGACCCCAGCAAAAGGAGGAGAATTGTTGAGCGGCTGAGTGACCACGTCCCATGTGCAGAGGGATCAACTGGCATTAGAGTGTTTTGCTCTGTAACCTTATAGCAATAAAAACAAGAGAAAGAACTGGACAAAAATATTTCAGAACAGTCTAAGAGCAAAAAATGGGGCAGCTTCCCCTGCAGCAGCAAGGCACAGCCCTCTTCTCTTGCTCTCCCGCTATCACAGGAGCCAAGGCAGAAAACAATCCCAAAAGGTCAGGGTTCACTGGGCATTCCCTGGCCACTCTCCATCATATAAGGACCAGACTGTCTCAACACTTCCCTTTTAAGAGATCGTTCTGCAACCTCATAGACCTTTCTGGCAGGAAAGCTGTCCTGATCTGGAGCAGGGATATTTCTAAGAATGCCAGGCTGCTGAATGCGATAGCCTGTTATCCCGGAAAGACTGAAGAATAAACAGAGGGACTGGAAGAATAATGATCAGTAAACTCCCTTGATCCCAAGGTCAAATCCAGGGCATATCTATATTAATTAACTAAAGGGCTCAAGCACTGGCTTGTAACTGAACACGTGTTTTTACTAACAAAACTGCCAGAGATGTTTTGCCCTGTGCCCGCTCAAACAGCACATGATCCAAATGACAGCAGAGCCAGGGGACTTTTTACTGCAGACAGTTTAAGTATAGAGGGTTCCCCTCTTGAGATGTGAACCATGCCATGCCATACCATGTGCCCTTAGGGCCAGAGAACATTTTTACTGCACAAAGTGCAGCCTACAGGGACTCTCTCCTGAACACAGTTAAATGCTCAAAGTGGCTCAGAGCAGCAGCTGCTGCAGTGTACAGGGGATGCCTGGCAGGTCACAGCTGCCACCTCGATGTATTCACTCATATGCTGCCCTCTCTGCTGCCTGGAAGATGCTGGGGGGCTGCAAGTTGAGGGATTCCTCTTTGGCACAGGATCTCCTGTCAGTGGGCACTGAACCAACACTAGTAGCTCCCAGGATGCGATGCCTCCCTGGTGCAGGGACAGTGAAGTGGCCAAGCTGTAACATGCTGCAACACGTCCACTGGCAGATGGTGCTGACAGGCTCAGAGCCAGCTGGAAGAGGCTCTAACTAGGCTGTGCTAGCTTCTGCCAAGATGAGCGTTGGGTAGTCTCTGGAGAGCCTCCTGGGCCATGGAGTCTAGCTGGAAGCTAAATGCTTTGCTTTGCTGGAGAAGGGAGTTTCCCTGTGTTACTGAGGATGTTCGCTCTACCACATGGGCCCTGGTTCTTTCTCCAGGTGACATAAATTGTCAAAACAAGCAGCTCCTTGTCTAGTCGGGACGTGCTCCAAATCAGACAGGACCTCCCATGCTTGAGACTGTCAGGGCAACACACCTCCACGCATGTGGGACCATGCCCCAGTCAGCTGCACCCAGGCAGCAGAGGGCATACACAGGACCGTTGGGCAGTCAGAAGGCAGGATGGCTATGGAGGTGCTCACAGCTCTGCTGGTGTCACTCCAGCTGACTTCATGTGGTTAAATAACCCTGCAGAGCTGATGTACAAAATATGGTTGTGCTGGAGCACTCTGCATTACTACAAAACATAAATATCCCTGAGAGCTTTTGTTTGTGGAAAGCTGTTATTCTTGGATTGGTACAGAACATTTCTGGTTGCAAAGTATCATGGTTCCCATGCTATAGACTCTAGCACTAACATCAAATTCTTGTTTCTGAGCTGGGTAAGTTTCCACTGAAATAAAGATAATGGGAAAGTTTTTCTTTTATTGCTAACTGGGAAAAGGAAGGACATGGATTCCTTTCATGTCTCAAAATAGAGAAGAGGATCTTTGCCCTTCTGTGCCATATGAAGGACAACACTGCTATGTCCATTTTTGGGATTCACTGTTTTCAAAGATGGCTAAAATCAAGAAATAAACAGCAACACTAGCCTTCTCTTGTGTTCTTGCTGTCCCCTACAGAGACAGCTGCCAGAGCAATGAGACTATATTATGAACACTACATCCCTTAGAAAAAGATAGACCTTTCCCAGGGTTACATCCTTGCTCAGTGATGAGAAGTGAAGGTGTCAGCACTCAATTCAGACACCTGTATTTCGGTGTCTGCAATGTAAGCATTAATGCAGTTAAGTGTGTGAGTTCCCATTATTATCAACACTGATCTGTTCCTTACAGTCTGAGAATAATTCAGCTGATCAAATACCCGTGATCCAGTTAAACATGACAGTCCAATGCTTTTGAAAGCTCTAGGCTGAAACATCAAATACACAGTGTGCAAAAATTAGGCAGGACCTATACATAAAACAATTTGTCTACAATATCATCATGGGCATATACAAAAGCACCTCAGCTCTAGGTATGTAGTCAGCATAAAACCAACTTTCCTTAACTGACTAGCTCCAGTAGGAGCTTTGGTAGCTCATTGACCTCTAGACAGCTATATTCAGTATCAGAATAAAAACCTGAATTCTGTCCTGCTAAACCGAGTACAAACCCTCTGATGAACAAGAAACCTTCAGAAGAGATACCGTTTCCCAAAAGCAGGTATTATTGAACTGCATACATACTTTTTGCCTTTTCTAGTAATAAGATATGAAACTGTCAAAGACAAATAAGTTTAAAAAGAAAAAGATTTGAAGCAATTTAGTAAACTCCTAATCGGCAAGGTGCTACAACTTAATGTAAAAATGATTTTTGAAGACTCAGGAAAGTAAATACAAATAGCCATTGAAAATATCTAATTTTGTAGAAAACACATTGAAGGTAAGAACTATGTGACCTAACTTTAGATGTCAGCAATGCAGATATTCACACTTGGTCTAGTCACCATGGGTTCCTTTAAACACACAAAATAAAAGAGAAATAAGCACTTGCAAGGTACCTGAGATATCTACTTGAAAACGAGATGAACTGCAACCTAGAAATGCATATTTCTATTCATATGCTGACTACAAAGGGAGGCCAGCATTTCTAGTCTGTATGTAGCTGATTTTTCTGTGGATAGCTGCATCTGGTTAGCATTAGAGCGTGTTTAATAACATACCTATTTGCAACTGCATTCCTATTCAGATAAATAAGTCTATGCACTCAGTACTCCATTCCTCTACTTACAGTTAGGATTGCATCCACTGCTAATCCAAACCTTTAGTCTTGAACTTCAAAAGCATCTGTAGGCTGGACCTGGCTACAAAGAGATCTACAACTCACTCAGATCCCTCAGGAAAATACAACTCACCAAGCCAGGACAACCTATCTGAGACACAGTTGGAGATATGGCATTCCCTCCAAGAAGCCTGCAGAGGAGCATTTACAGAGAAACTGAGAAGAATCATTACAAGAAGAATCATCCCTTAACTTAGGAAAATATTTTTGCCCTAACCAAAATGTCAGTGCTAATGATTAAATACATTTCCTTGAATAAAACCAATCTGCTCGAGACTTCAGGAGACACATTTATGAAGAGCCATCATGCCAAAAACTAAAGCAGCTCATATGATCCTCAATTCAAGAGTAAGCCAGCCTTGCATATGTAAAGAGCTGGTGAACCATTTGCAGTCTGGGGCAAGTAAATCATTTCTTGCACTAGTTTGGCTTGAAAGTCAAAAAAGCCTGGCTCAGCCATGAGTGTGTCGTCATCCTCATGTATGGGGTGCAGCTTCTTGGCCTGCTGCAAAAGGAAGGAAAGTCAGTCAGTCATCCAGAGCTATAAAGCAGCAACTTGCACTGTTATTAGAAGCCTGCCTCCCCATCTGGAAATTAAATGCAAACATATGCATATGCTTAAGTGTTGTTTAAGAGAAAAATCACAACACTGAAGAAGAACAGGAAGGAAAGAAAAGCAAAAAATACAGACCAATATCTGTGCCTTCATGGTTTAGGGTTTTTTTTATTGTGAAGAGGCACCCTCCTATTTAATTAAGAACAACTTAGGGTACAAAAAATGATAAGGTGAGGAAGGAAAGAAAATCCATTTGTATGTTAATAATGTAATAGGCTAAGAAATATCTGGCAGAAAAATTTACATTACACGTGTTCCAACTCCAATTTACTAGGTGGCTCAATCCTCTCAGTAGAGAGCCACAACACAACACTGACATCCTGTACTTCATTCTTCATCAATACCTAAGACATCTGTAGAAGGTTTGGATAATCTCTAATAGCACAGAGGAGAAAATTTGCCTTTTCTTGCTTGTGGGAATCAAGTACAGCTTTCACACAGCAGAAGTCAGATCTTTGATCAACATAGCATGTTAAAAAATGTGTGTTACTATGTAATCCTTAGATAGCTCCTGGATACTTTGGGTTTTTTTAACTGAAAAAACATAGGGAGGAAGAGAACTTAATAGTAGTTATTTGTCATGGTAATAAGATTTATAACAACACTTAATGGTTGGACTCGATGATCTGAAATGTCTTTTCCAACCTAAACAATTCTATGATTCAGAAGAAATAAAAAAATGAAAGAGAAATATGAGACAGCCATTGAATTCATGACTGAGTGAATTATAGTGACAACAATGGGTATGTCAGGCAGAAGCTTAACACCTGAGCTTTCCAAAGCTTCATGTCAATAAAGCTCAACAGCAACTCTAGGCACTGAAAGCAAAGACTCATCACAACAGTGCGATCATATCTCCACTAGATGTATCAACTGAAACCCCAAGGGACATGGTAAGGCTGCTGTGCTCTTGTGCCAGATGCTGAGTATACAGCCCTAGGACACGCAACCTAAACACACAAGGCAGGAGCAAGCCAAGTAACTGCCCACTACCAAAGCACTAGTGATAAATCAGAATTAAGAAGAAAGCCTCTTGGTTTTAGGCCAGTGCCCATCCACTGGGCCATGTTAACTACCATGCCTGCCCAAAAATAAAGAGGCAACATTTGTTCATAAGGAGGAGCGGGGGAAAATGTGATAGTTTTACCCTTTTATGAGCTGATCTATTTCTTTCTAATTTTTCAGATGTCCTTGTGGAAAAAAAAAGGGGGGGGGGGCATTTCTTCTCTATTTCAAAAAGTCTTTTTTTCTTCGAAAGGAAATAATACAAGAATTTCATCAAAACTTGAAGCAAATAAATAAGATCTAGGGATTAGATTTTGCAAGTGCCAACAACAGACTGGTCCTTGATACATAATCCCTGGGTCTCTGCAAGCTATGACCATCTCCACTGAGGCCAGCTAGGGAACAAGTCTGTTAGACTCCAGATGGAGCTGCATACCAGGTACCTGCCTCACCCTGAGGCTTTAGCTGGACTGAAATGGAGTGACACCCTTTCAAAAAAGAGAACTCCAAGTCTCTGCCCTCCCTCCACTCCTTTCCCTGAAGGCACTGACACCAAGGGTCCATCTGCTTGGATTAACCAGCCTCCAGAGTCTCTGCAGGCAGCTGTGAGATGGTTTTCAAAGATAAGAGATGGCCCAGGGTGGCCTCATGGGTTAGGAATTTAGTTAAATATCTTCTAAAGGGATTTAGGAGGATTTGCTTCATTGTTTATATTATGCAGTATCAGTCATCCTTAAGGCCCCAGGCCTTTGTATTAGTAAGGCTGGGAATACAACCAGCCAGCAAGGGATGCTGATAGTGTCTCCCATGTTCCAGTTTTCCCCATGAAAAAATGCTTCTCTACTCTGACATTCAAAAATTGCTACTTCCTTTGGTTCAGTTCGTCTAAACAAGGGAAAATAAGCAAAATATTGAGCAGCAGGATACTTGGGACTGAAATTCCAGAGAGAAAGTAAGCTTTTCTTCCTAGGCAACAGTGCTGGTACTGCATGATGCTGAAACAACAGCCTTTGCTAAAATATGGCAAAGCAATTGTAAGTCTCTGCTGTCCCCAGGGGAAAAATAATCATAAGCCTGCTCAGTGTTTGTTAAAAGATATAGATAACTGTGGAAAAGAGCAACAAAAAGACAATTGAATGACTGGACAAGTTGATTTATGAGAAAAGATTAAAGGAGCTGAACATGAATGGCTTAGCTAAACAATGACTAGAACAGAACATGAAAAGTAGCCACTGTCAACAGTATTTGAAGTGTCTGTCTGAAGGGCCATTAACCATTTGGGTGGGTACCCTTTGAGTAAATGGAAGTCATGAAATGGAGGTAGGAAAAGTAGATACCAGATGAATATTTAGGAAAGTTTTTTGAAGAACAAAACTGCTGGGGTATAACTCCCATAGCAAACTCCTGCCCACTCTGAGGTGGGATGCCCTCCTAAAGGTCATCTGCATGGAGCAGACATTACCTAAGGAACTTCTGGGAGTCCTCTACTCTTAAATGCCTCCCTGGCATCCCTATCTCAAAGCACCAGTGCAAGGATGACCAGGCACCAAGACTGTAAAATCCTGTTCTAAGATCTCCATACAAGGTCAAGCAGGGATGCAAGAAAACATCTAAAGTGGATAGAAAGAGGGGTTCTCTGGAATTCTCTTATACCACTGAAGGATGAAATGGGGCTGGGCATGTTCCCAGGTAGTGTGAAGACACAGCAATGACGACCTCTACATACTGCCATCACTTTGCCTCTCTCAGCCAAGAACTTGAAGTAGAACAAGGGAAATGCTCTTTAGTGGCACATGGCTGAAGACACCCAGGTTGGCCATCATTCAGCTGTTATAAATCACGTAAGTCATACAAAGCATAGCATTTTCCTCCCTGCCTAGTCTGTGCAGAGCAGAAGGGTATTAACAGCTGCCTGCTACAAAGCTCCCTCCCTAATTGGTTCGGCCATGGAGAGCCACAGCTCAGGTTCAAAACAGGAAAAAATAGAAATTATCTTGCCACATCCTGCTGCTTTCTTTTCATCTCCTGTAAGAAAGGATTAAGCAGGAAATACTGCACAGTGAAAAGAGAACAAAGCATAGATCTACTCATCCAACAGAGTCACCAGAGAACATACATCAATAAGCTACTATGTATGAAGGAAGCAAGCACAGGTAACCATGTTTTGATATACCTTAGGTTCAGTTCCTATAACACAAATCCTTGTGTAAATGTTGTCTCCACGTGTAGAATGAGACTAATACTTTCTCCCAAAGTCTGCCTGGCCCTGCCTATGCAACCACGAAATTACTCATAGCAGGGACTGCTCAGTAAGTGAGTGCATTGCACAACAGAGCAGTCCTCACCAAGGCCTGTAGGCATGGCAACATTGTGTAAATCATTAGTCCACTTCCCAGCAATTAAATACACATTTGATGTCCATGTACATTTTCAATCAGCTATAGACACCCTTGAGTGGCTGCTACTGTTACTCCATTTCAGTAGCAGCTCTCAAACCCCAATTATACTAAGAGACTCCATCACAGCACTCGCATGTATTTGCATCTTTGGTGGCTTTCACAAAATTGCTATTTAATTCCCCTCTCTATCCTGCTTTTCTTGTTCTCCTTTCATGGTCAGGAACAAGGATTTCCCAAATCCCAGAAAAATTCCTGTTTGCTTCACATTAAAGTGGAGAAAGGGAAGAGAGGGCAGCTAGAATCCAGCTGGGCAGTGGTGAGTGCACAGCAGAGACATGTACATGCTGGCAGAAAGACACCAGCAGTGAATCCTTCTATAAACAGTGCAAGGAAATGCAACTGCCTTGATGTATTTTCAAAAAGGGAAGGCAAATATACATGTGATCTATGCAAATATATCTTAATTGGTCATGGTGTCAGACTCTTCCTTTAAATTTAACCTAATGAGCATTTCACTGAGCTGTCAGCAATCTCCAGTAGCCTCCAGGCACTAATGAGTTAGCATCAAGGTGTCAATTCTTTTGGCATTAACCTCAATTAGGAGGAGTTAGGGTGATCACTGAATGAAGGGTCAGCCATTCATTGCTGAGACATTCCTCTGGCTATAGCCTGCAGTCTCATGCATGAAAGGGACTGGCAGACTGGCTGACTACCTCCTTCTCAGTACAGAAGACTTATACGTGGCAACACTACTGTTAATTAGTATATTTGAAACCTATGCAGGTCTTGACAGGCACGGAGAATCAACAGTAACCCTATTTAATGAGGTTTCCATGTAAAAAAGTTAGCCTGTAACAATAAAACAGTAAATATCTACCACATTTTCATGGTGACAATTTTCAAAATAACACTATTAAGGGAGCCAGTGTGTCAAAGAATAGCAAGGGTTATGCTTGTAGGAAAAAAATTACCACATAGATAACCCATGTAGCTTTAATTCTGCTCCACTTACCTCTCTTCAGATTTTCTTTAGATGTAATACATTCAGATGTCATCTTGTCATTCTTAGGTAGATCTGCTTTTCTGTGATGAAATCATGGATGTACCACAATCTTTTTCAAGGCTGTGCCCTCCCTATCTAAGCATGGGAGTCTCAGGACAGACAGGCAGAACCCCCAGATCTACCCCAACCTGGAAACAGTTCTCTAGTTGGCAGATTGCTATTCAGCCCCAAGGACATGTGCATATTTATGCCAAAGGAAATCACTCAATGAGCAAATCTGTTTAGAAACCTCCGAAGTTCTATCAACAGCTAAAAAAACCTTTGTTACATTACAGTTTAGCATTACAGTTATTACAACGGTTGCTCTGAGTCTATTTTAAAACTTTACTTAAATTTCTAAAATATATGGATAATAACAGAAAGAGAAAAAGTCCCACCTGCCTCCTTCCCATCCTAGCCATCACAACAGTCTGACCACCCTTCCCTGCAGCCAGCCATGACTGTAACTGCAGCATCCTCCAGTCAAAAGGAGCACAGACCTTGAGCAAAATGACCTGCAGCAGCCCCTTGCACTCAACTGGAACCTCGTGGGGAGCCTCTGATGCACTCTCCTGTGACTTCTAGACCATGGTCTTTATTGCCTAAACCTCAACCAAACAAAATAGAGGTAAAAGGGGTTGCAGAGTATTTTAGCTAACTCTTCTTGGACTCTTTTTTTTCATGGTAGAAGCTCTGTGTGTTTCTCAGTAATGGCAGAGATGGAGGACTACAGTAGCAGGCTTGCAAAGCTTGCTTAATTGTAAGGTAGCATTTGTCTTACAGCTTATTCTGCTTAGGATCATCATAAAAGTTGTCCTTTGAACTCCCTCTCTGCTCTTTCCAGCCCCATCTTCCTTCCTCCCCATCCCTAAGGCAATGATTTTTATCTCCAGGTCTCGATTTCTTCTCCACAGGAATCAAAGGACTTTCAAGCCTTTCCCTTGAGGTGACAGCATTACCTGCTCCTCCTCCCCGTGAGACACAGAGCTCTGCTTCCTCAGAATATTTAGCTACCCTAATCTATGTCAGACCCAGGCTCATTCTGCCCTGGTAATGAAGAGTTTCTGTGCCTGGACCAGCCAGGCCAGACATGTTTGGACTCTTTTGTTTGTGTGATTCAGATCAAGGTACAGTAAGAAAAGACAAAAAGGAGCAGCACAATGACAGCTTCCAATTACCTAATTTATTAAGTTTCATCTTAAAACTAATCAGGCTGTTTGTGCCATATCACTCACGTTTCACATTCTTGTGTAACCACTAATGTTAAACCTAAATAATTCTTTGGCTCTAGCATATTGCTCCTTGAGGTAGGATTGCAGAGCTCCTATAGTCTCTGTTACTAGAAGGTATCTCCAAGCCCATCAGTAAAGCCTGTGCCCTACTCACTTTAGCTCTGCTTAGCCAAAGAGATGGCACCTTGCCTTCACCCTCAGGCAAATCCATGATCTCTAGCAGATCTGTGCCATAAATCCAAATTAAATGAGCCTTGCTGACTGAGGGGTTTCCTTTGCTTCTCTCTAAAATAGAGGAAACTGTATCCACAAAAACTGCTAAGACAGCATCACCAAAGCTGACAAAGTCACAGCTTCAGAAGTTGGAAATGTTAGCCTTGAGCTTTGTGCTCACCTATCCTGGTGCAATTATTAGTTACACTGCCACGAGATTTTTTTTAACAGGTTCTGTGAAATAGAAATATTTCTGAAAGTAAGGTCTAAATTTCTGAATGGAGAAACAAGTTCCTTGCTTTTCCTTCCCCTGGATGGAAATGTATAAAAGGCTGGAAGGAAGTTCAAGTGCATTCACTTGCAGAAGCAGGCAACAGATGTTATAACACCAATTAAAATCTACTCTTCCCCCTCTCCCATACCACCAGTTGCAGTCCCTGACAATTTACAACAAATCTGACCTCAAGAGCAAAATATCAAAAGAATAAAAACCTGAAAGCCAGTTAAAGAAGACAGCAAAGCTGTCAACTGCATCCTAGATCTTAGAAACATCAAGGAATGTTTAAAAGGTGTAATGTAGAAAGTAGATCTCAGTATCACGCAAATCCAATTAATCAGATGATCCTTCTCCAAACCCAAGTCTGAAGACTGATATAACCTTGAGCTGAGGTGCAAGACACTGAATTGCTACTTGAGAACTTTCTCAGCACTAACATTTCTGTCTAGCTACAGGTTATTTCTCAAGCTTCAGAAGAAGAAATCCTTCTTAGAAACTTAAATATGCATTGTGTTCATCTCTTACCTGGATAAATGTATAGTAATTGGAGATCCAGTCAAACAGTAGGAGTAGAAATCAATAAAAGTAAAGAGAAAACACTGGTATTATCATTATGTGACAGTAATAATTTTAACCAAAAAAGAGCATTTGTTAAGACCATGGTGGCTGAAAGCCATCTAACCAGATGTAGATATATGCATTGCAGAGGTGCTACATGTAGATAATATGTCAGCTGAACACCAGAAGCTCCATTTGCAGTCAGTACAGGAGAACTGTCACTTCAAATATGCAGTTCATCTCTTTCAGGCACTTACTTTAGGCTGAGAAGATTTGTACCTCAAAAGCATCTGTTTCCATTACCTGTAAAAGGAATTTTTCTCAGATGGGAATGTCTACACTATAAATCTCTATGGCTTTTGTGCCTATACTTGGTCAGATGAATCTCATTTCATGAATTTTTCATTATCTGCAGTCATTGCATGAGGACTGAATAGTTTTTAAAAAAATACACAATAGCTTGATGAGAAATATAGGCTTGATAAAAATATTGGTGGACAAACTTCTATTATCTTAGGCAAATAAGAAAGAGGATTTGAATAGAGGTCCTAAACCATCTCTGAACCCAGTGTCTTGATACTAAAAGGAGACACATAATGGAATAGTATTATATGATTATTCCATTCTTTGTTTGAAAGGTTAAAGTATGTGACTGTGAATTTAAAACCTACTAGTGTGTGAGTTCTTCTTTACAGTATGACACGAGTCCCAGCTAAATAGACACTATCAAACATTATACATTCAGCCTAACATCCCTAGAGCTAGACTGCCTAAAATATTTACTTGTTTGGAGACATCAATATTATTTCAGCTTTTGAAGAAATTGCTTTTTTTTTTTTGAAGACATTGCTTTTTATAGCTACAGAAAGTGGTTTTGCCGTGATAAAAATACGTTTTCTACATTCATGAATTCATAAATTTGAAGAGCAAAAGGAACCATTACTTTCATCCAGCCTGAGGCATTGATAGATTTACTGCACAGGACCTAATGGACTAGAGCACAGTTCCTTTGAGATGACAGGAGAGAATTTGTGCAGCTCTTTAGCCTCTCTCCTCATCACCATCATGAGGGCAACCACCTCAGAGCTCTCTTGTCTAACACAAGAGTGTTAGACACTCTCTAGTCCAGCATGATAGAATACTTTTTTAAACACAACGTTTTGGAGGATGCCCCATCCCTGGCAGTGTTCAAGGCCAGGCTGGATGTGGCCCTGGGTGACCTGGTCTAGTGATTGGCATCCCTGCTCAGTGTGGGGAGGTTGGAACTAGATGATCTTTAGGGTCCCTTCCAACCTGGCCATTCTATGATTCTATGAAAGCCAGATTGCTTTCCCAAGTAGACAGAGAAAGCAAAAGTCAGCACACCCCATCACCCCGGAGCATCTCCACCACCTCTCATTGACTCTCTTTGGTCTCCCAGCAGCACCAGACACTGCAAAACAACAGCAGCTGCTGTCTCTGTGCTCATGTTTTATACTTTACCTGCCTGGTTCTCTCACTGGGATGTGGAGCACTTGGCCTCTGGGACTCAGTTTATTGCCTCATAAAGCAGGATGGCAGGATTATTAATGTGGCAGAACTGCAGGATTTCCCAAGCAATTTATGAGTTACCATGGCAGTTCATTAGCTCTCAGCCCAACAATCCCTTCCTATCAAGCATGAATCAAGCAGGAGGCACACACACATCTAAATGCACAATGAATATTCTCATCAAAAATACATCCAAGGCCGCGTTTTCTCCATTTTGTCCTACAAATGTCTAACAAAGGCACTAAAAAACCACCAGTTATCAGGACCAATAGCCAACCCATGGAAATACACAAAGAAATCCATAATCCCAATTTAATTCTTTTTTTTCTCATCTGATCATTTCTGACAGATGCCCGTATTTAAAGAATAGTAGGTATTTAGCAGACGGTTTACATTTACAACCTCTGTTGACTGCAGAGGGAGGCAGGTCTGGTGTTGGGACAGTAGGCACTCTGGATTGCTCCCTTGACTTTCAGTCTTAATAAGATTTCTCTTTACACACAGACAAACCTCTCATTCCCACTCAAGGAAGTATTTGAGAAAATATTTAACTTTCACAGTATTTATGCATGGGCCTTAAAATAAAGTACATACTTAAACATTTCCTTGAATCCAAGTGGCATTTGCCACTTAAAAAATTGCTACAGGTCTTAATACATTGCTGAGGTAAAATACTTCAGCAGAGGTAAAACAGAAGCCTAGCATACTAGAGAGGAAAGAGATCTAGAGATTTAAAGGGAGCCTTTGAAGGTTATAAGTGGATAATTAAGAAAAAGGAAAAGTTAGGAGCACAATAACTTTTATCAGTAAGTACAAAACCACTAGGTAACTACCCATATATATTACAAATACAACACTTTTTTAGCAAAGAAAGACAGAGTGACAAGGAGATGTGAGGGAGAGAAAGGAAGAGAAAAACTTCTATTAATTCTTCATTGCACTATTTTTCCCAGTTGCATTAGTACTCCTTCATGTGCTGTTACCTTCTAAGAGTTTCAGTGTATTTTAAAGTAAAAGTAGAGCTAAAATTTTTATATCTCCCTCTAGTTACAGCTGCCACAGTCATAAAACAACCTCACTGAATGTTACATGCTTTTCCAGAATTAGCTGGCCTTTTCCTTTTAAAAAAGTAATTAATGTATTTATGAATGCAGTAATTGCACCCACGTCCTAGCAAACTCCACCTTCCACACCATCCCTTTAGCTAAACCTGGCCTTGGGCCAAAATTCAGTATTTCAGCTCCTGCCAAGGTTCAGGTTTGGAATGTTTTTACGTTGGAGGATTTTTCATCTGTTTCTTTGGCTGTGTTAATAGGACCCTAATGCACACAAGAGATCACTATCACATCAGGCTGCTGGTTGTGTGCTTGTTTCAATCATCTTGTACATACAAGGTAACTTGTAGCATCTCCCTCTCTGCTAAGTGATGCCAGTGGGTTTTTGACACAAGATGTGACATGGAGAATCACTGACTTGAGACACTCTCACTGACTGGAGTCATCACAACAAATTATTTTAAAAAAAAATACAGCTGGGCAAAAAGTTGCATGACACCTTTATCTAAAACTAGATTCATCGACAAAATTGTTTACTTGTCTCAGGAATTCTCATGCACAATAAAACATGGAGGCTGGAGGAATAAACCTCCAAGAGATATGGACATAGAATCATAGAATGGCCAGGTTGGAAGGGACCCTAAAGATCATCTAGTTCCAACCTCCCCGCACCAAGCAGGGATGCCAATCACTAGACCAGGTCACCCAGGGCCGCATGAGTGACATGGCTTAAAGAAAGAAAAGCTGTTGCCTCATCCATTTACCTCTTGGAGATCCAGACTAAGGCTCAGCTCCTCCTGTCAAGGCAGAGAACAGTCTGCACCGCTGACCTGAGAGACACTTTCGGATGTTCTCCTGACAGGACTGGGAGGTAATTCACCTCACTAGCTCTTCACTAGTGATCAGTTTACACAGCCAGCACCAGCAATAATGCCTGTCACAAAGTGCATCTCAGAAAAAGAGTCGTGATTTCTGCTAACGAGTTTTCAATTAATATCAGAAGACATTTTTTCCTCTTTCCAGCCCTTCCTCTGGTTTAGTACCAAGAGCAGAGGTCAGCTGTCCTCTCCCCATAATTGCTGAATTTTCTCACATGAGGAAAGTCTCTATGGAAGTCCTCCTATCTGTGCTGTCACATCCATCCATCAGTATGCTTGCTCTCATCACCTCTTCTGAAGCAGTTCAGTGGTTTGGTTACACTGGTCAAGGATATATTGCTGTTTTTCTCACAGGTAAGATCAGTGACATGGTCCAAAGTGCTGCACCATGAGAGGATGTTTCTGCCACAGCCTGGCATATGGGGAGTGACAGAGAAGAGCAGACCAGCTGCACTGATTGATGCCAGAGAGTGATGAAGTCATCTGTTTGAGGCAGCAACAAGGAAGTCTGAAGTGATGCTCAGAAAAACCCATTTTGTACACCCATCACATCTCCCATGCATATCAGGGTCACTCTTCATCTTTCATTTTTTTTCAGTGAGTAGCAGCAAAGCTGCATCCTACACTTCAGGGATCAAGCATTTTCAACCATAGGAGTTGGGGAACAGGAATATGAACCTAGATACAGGTCATAGGAAAGTACAGTCACCTTTGTCATTCAAAACCTACTCCTTTTCACTCCCTCAGCTGTTGTGGAAGTCAGAGAACACCATACCAGGTTTTCTTATTTATTTGGTTTTGCTTTTCACATTTTGAAGGATTTTGATGTTTGAGGGGAGAAATGTGTGTCTGATGATCACAAAATCCAGCTCAGAGACATGTCTGAGATCATGGTTTTGAAAAGGAGCCATGGCCACCTTCAAAGGATGAGGCAGATTTCACCCACTAAAAAGCAAAACATGCCATTTTGTGCTCTGAAGCGTGACTCATTTCCTGATGCAGGAAGGCTATGACTAAGAAAGTTAAGGTTAGATTAAGAGATCATTACTGTTTTTGTAGTAGACTTTGAGACCAGGACCACAATGCCAGCAGAAGGCTGCAGAGGCTGTCGAAGGAGATATCCTCTTGGAAATGTATCATGGAGCTCTGTTTGGTTTGTCCCTAGATTTTTGAGTTATGGAGCTCCTATTTTGCTTACATTGTCTTTGTTTCTGTCAATCCTCATGAGGATAATCTTCTCTCCAGCCTCTTTACAAGAAAAGTGATATTAAAACATCACCTTCCCAGCTAGAAAATTCACAGGGCTCTTCACAGATAGCCTTGCTACTTCTTGCTACATCATTTCAAACCAAAACCACGAAACTAAGAGTGGGGGAAAAACAAATCAACATTCCTGGCACAGGAACAACAGCCAAAGAGGAGCTCAGAGCCTGATGCTCCTGCATCAACCTCTGCTCATCCAAGGTACTGTACATCTGCCATGCTACAGCAACTGTACAAAATGCTAGAGAGACTTCATCTCACATACTGTCTGTCAGATTCAGCATTCTGCAGTTACACACAGAGACTGACCCATAGACCTGTTGTTGTCCAAAGACACAGCCAGCACCTCCTGCTACAGCCTCCACCATCTGCTCAGCAGATTCAAAGTAACAGCAGAATTTCCTTTTCCAGGTGGGTGTAGAAATGAACAGAGAGACTGAGCTGATCCTAGCAACAACTACATAAGCAAACTTCTCAAGCAAATATTTTCAAATACCTCAGCTAGAAATGACCAAAATATCATCACAGGAAGAAGACAGACTTGATGTTGTTTTCATACACAGAGCTCAGACAGGAACAACTTTTTCTCTGTTGCAAACTAAGATGATTAGTCAGGTAGGAGTACAATGTCTGCTCAACACTATGACTTAAGCTCCCGACTGAGAGCTTCAACTGTTTCTTTTTTCCAAATAACAGCATTTTGTTAGGAAAATTTTGCAATGTTCACCTGAAGATTCTGAGAGTGATTTTCTACTAATGCTGTGGATGAGTATGAATTGGTCATTATCTTATTCTACTCTACAAAATTAAATACAGAACAAAGTCATAAGAATCCTACTGATAACCACAACTTGACTGAAGTCAAATGAAGCAGCAGGATACTAACATTCAGGATGCAAGCATCCACTGAGTGGATTGAGTCCATCACCAGATTTTCTTACCTTGCAGAGGCAGGATCAACAAAAACAGGTAAACAAAAGAAAAAATTATTTCCATGGTTTTGCTTTTTCTGTCAAGCCAATGAGTAGAAAAAAACAGACAGAATCAAACCACTCCGGTGATCCACAGAGCTTTCTCTTGTTGACCAAGTAAGAACCACCATGAGTCAATAGGAAATTCAACAACATGTTAACCACATATCCCACTGAGAGTTAAAGTAAGAGAATTTTGTGGCTCACCACAGGTGTAGATGACATTAAGATGCTTTCGGATGCCTGGGTAACAAGGATCTCCAAATTCATAGGTGCTGGCATATATGCTGCAGCTTCTTTTCCCATGACAGCGCTTGATCATAAGCTGGAGAGCAGTAGCTGACTGACACTCTAAAAGGGAAAAAAAGATACTTATTTGTGAATATTTGTCCATTTACAACAGAAATTGTAATAAAAAATTATCAGATTCAGACTGCAAGGGGCACGTTCATATGAACTTTCCATGAGTATTTAAAAATCTTTTGTGTTTATATGGGAAAGTGTATCTGACTCTTAAATACCTCTATTAAATTGTAAATAGATGAAAGGAAATCACCAAAAAGAACGGTGAGGAATCAGAAGCCCCCCTACATCCATAGAAAGAAGGCTGCCAATAAAAGATGGCTTGTTTTCAAAGGAGAAGGTTATCTACCTACAATTTTACCTGGACAAATACAAAAAGGGAGCCCATGAGAATAAAATGAAGTTTAATAAGTCAAAGTGTAAGGTCCTGCATCTGGGTAGGAGCAATCCTAGATATGAATATAGACTGGGAGAGGAACTCATTGTAAGCAGCAGTGCAGAGAAGGACTTGGGGGTCATGATAGATGAAAAGCTGGATAAGAGCCAGCAATGTGTACTCGCAGCCCAGAAGGCCAACCGAATCCCGGGCTGCATCAGGAGAGGCATGAGCAGCAGGGCTAGGGAGGTGATTCTGACTCTCTACTCTGTCCTTGTGAGACCTCACCTGGAGTACTGCATCCAGTTCTGGGCTCCTCAGCATAAAAAAGATGTGAAGCTGTTGGAGCGAGTCCAGAGGAGGGCCACAAAGATGATCAAAGGACTAGAGCACCTCCCCTATGAGGACAGGCTCCATCTGTTAGAGCAGATCCCAACACTGCAACTTGTACTTGTATTTAGCAGCCTGCACTGTTCAGCTACATGTTCACTGGTAAATGAAAACTCACCCTGGCCCGTTCCCTAGCCCTGAGGCCAACTGTGGTGGAACAACCCATAACCATGTTATTAAACACTCTTACCTTCTGAAACAAAGTGGTGATATCCAATCCCTGCCCTATAACCAGCCTCAAACCACTTTCTGGACTGCCTAGAAAAGTGTTATCTGGGCCAAGGCAATAAATCATGCCATAGATCATGTTACAGTTTGACACTACAGAAGATCTATTTGTAATATCTTTGCCCAGGCACTGGTACTTAGTAGTTTACCAACTACATATAGCCCTACATATCCACCTTCTTCAGACACAGGTCAAGCCTCCATATTAGTAGTGAAATCCTCAACTCTCCAATTGCCAGGCTGCTCTAGCTCAACCTGCACTAGCCTAAACTAGCAGCAAAGCAGAAGAGACTCTATGCTTTAGTTACAGATGGGTTGAAATCTCCTGGAATAAAAAGCAAGACACTATGATTTTAAAAGCCTCTTCTACAGAGACTTTTTGCAAACCTTAATATTCAAAATATAACCAGGAAAAAATTCACCTGTTGAGACTGCAGCACATAAACCATACAATAATTTAGTTAGGAGCAATAGCTGGAGCTTATCCAGTCCAATCTTCTGCTCAAAGCACAGCCAGCTTTGATGTTACATCAGGTTGCTCAGGAATCTGTCCAGGCAAGTTTTGAAAGTCTCCACAGATAAATAATCCCCAAACTCCCTGGGTATCTGTTCCAGGGCTAAACCACTCTCCAGGTGAAGAATTTTTTCATTGTACCTAATCAGATTTCCATTGCTACAACTTGTTTTCATTACTTTGGTGTTTGCTTAGGGGGTTTTCTCTGTATTTCCAAGAACAGTTTTCTGTAGAGGCACATATCAGGCAATTGAAAACAGCAATAAGCTCCCACTCTGAGCTATCTTAGAATGAACAAACACAGGTCCCTCAGCATTTCCCCGTATGCTGTGTGCTCCAGTCCTCTGACCAGCTTGGTGGTCCTTCACTGGATTTGCTCTAGTTTTTCAACATATGTCTATTTTGGAGAGCCCCAAACTGGACACTTCAGGTAAGCTGAGTATTGGAGAGACAAATACAGTGAATAAACCCCTCCCCTTGATGTGATTACAATATTTTTACTAATAAAGTTATTTTTTCTACCTTCTACACTGTATCAAGCCCAGCATACTATACCTGTTTCCTCATGGCTCTGATCCTGACAAGGTAAAATAATAAAAACAGAGGATGAAGAGAATGTTCATGAACTAAACAGGCTCAGGGCTGGTCTTTATCCCTGGGGCCAACAGGCACAGTCCAACCACACACACGTTGGAGGCTAAACGCCCTTAATCTCCAAAAGAGAACAGCTCTATCCAAACCACGTGTTGGGAAGGAGCTTTGGCTCATGTTCAAGCCATGCCAGAGAGTTGCCACTGGACTGAGATAAACGGTGACCACGAGAAAATTTAACACCATGGATAAAAGTTTTCCAGTGGCAAGTCCTTCACATTATTCAACTTAACCAATTAACTAAACAGGCACAATCTGAAAATCACTTGTGGTCTCCTGTGGCCCCTGGTGCCATAACTGTGCTGACAGCAGAGGGAGCATCAAACTCATTGCCCACAGTAAAGTGTGGGGAGTGATACCCATGTTCCTATAATCCTTGTATGGGTAGGATGAGCTCATTAGTCTTCTGGCAGTCATCCTAGGAGAAGGACAACTCTGATTCCAAACCCGGGCAGATGGAGCTCATTTAGCCCTTAAGGCCTTCCATCTAAGAGAAGGACACTCTAATAAAACCTCCGTCCTAAGGACTTCACTGCCGGTGTCCAAGCTTGCTAGGCCCTGGCAGATGAACCTTAGGACTAAAGGGTGGGTCCAGCTCTGCGCATGCTGTGCCTCAACTAAAAAAAATCCCTTGCATAGGCTTGAGGGTGCTATCCACTATCCTCTTTTTATCAGCGCGCTTGTAAAAGGCGCTGATGAGGAGCATGGATGGAGCCCTCCCTGGATCTTCATTCGTGAACCCTAGCCATATAGCCACCATCGCACAACTGACTCATATTCAACTTGTTGACCCATCAGTCCTTTTTCTGCAGAGATGCTTTCAATCCAGCTGCCACCAGTCCTTTTTCTGCAGAGATGCTTTCAATCCAGCTGCCCCGTCTGTTCTGTTTCAAAGGGTTATTCATGTGTAGAACTTCGCACTTGCCTTTGTTGAACTTCACACATTTTCATAACATTTCTCCAGCTCACTGAGGTACCTAACCTCTGCTGTTAACAACAGTCCTGTCCAATTTGGTACCGCTCCAAAGCTCCATCCCATCATCTGGGTCATTACTGAAGACATTAAGCAATATTGATGTCTGCTTGTAACTGGCTGCCAGTTTGACTTCAACTTAGCATTGTGGAGGCTTCTTGTAGTACTCCATTTCCTTGGCTTCTTTAGCAAACAGCCACAGTTTAGGCATGTCTTTAGTGTTGCCATTGACCTCCAAACTCTAATGAGCATCAAAATCTGGTGAATGTAGAGGTGGCAGAAAGTCATCTGAGGTACTCACATTACAAGACCCAGCTAAACTCTCTTAACAACACCAGGCTCCCATATGGTAAATCCAATCACTCTTCCCATTTTCCTCATGGCAAGGCCTGAGCCGTTGTCTGGGAATCAGTCATATTCTTTCAGCCACCCCAAAAAGAAACAGACTCTATGGACAAAATTTGGCAAACAATTCACTTCAAAGACTTCCCTTTTGTCACAACAGGGAAATTTCCCTGTTTTTCCAACCACACAATTTCTAAGCACAAATGCCTTGTGTATTCTCTTAAATTCCAGGACAAGCAGCTAGCAGCACTTTGACAGAGGACTACACTGACACTGAAATTGGCTTGGTCTCCCCTCTTGTTTCTTTTGATCTGTTAATATATTCATTCTCCACATAACACATTGAAAAAACACAAGTGCAGCAATTAAAACCTCCAAGCAGGACCATCTCCCTCATACACTTCCAAGGATTTGTGACAAGGAGGCCGTTCAGCTGGATGTCAAAATGTCATATGCCAGCATCTTTATTCCCTCACTAACTAGCACTGAAGATGTCAATAATACATCTGAGAAATGGCTGAATGATAGATGAGGTTACAACACCCTCATAAATCACAGTCACCACCATGTCATTTAGAGCTCTAGAAGTGACAACATGGTATTTTCTTTCACCCCCATGTCTCAGGATTACAAAAACACCCAACAGCACTCCTGTTGGCTATTATGAAATACATGTAGGTAACTAAACTTCCAAACGTAAACAAGTCCTTAGGGAACTGGATTGAAGTGACATCTCCAAGTGTGTTAGTACCTCTTCTGGAGATAGTCCCAGGTCAGAAGTCTTCACCTCCAGGTGCCCATTCCCAGAGCTCAGAGAGGCAAGAAAACAGAGGCTCTCTTATCCACAAAACATTCAGTTAGCCTTGCAAAAAGATGGAGGGAAGCCAAGCCCAGCAATGTGGTAGAGTGGAGCTGGGCTATGGTTCCCTTCAGCTGGCCAAACTCATATTTTCCAGGTCTTCAGAAGTGGGACACTAGATGTGGCACTCTAACACATCAGGTGGCATAAACACCTCTTTTGCTGCCTGTTTCCTTGCTAAATGCAAACTGTGGATGTCACATGAAGTACCATACTGACACCAGTGACAACAAGTGATCCCATGTGTCAGAGCTACGGGAAGGACACTCACAAATGCCAACACCATATCACTAACTCTGAGGGAAGTACTGCTAAGTAGAGCCAGGCCCCTGCCAAGAACCTTTTAAATCCCACAAAGCTCAAATCACACAGCACAGCAGTAAAAACTGCTTTAAGACCTCACAGATGATAAAGAGCCCACTTACACAGGTTGGGCCAGAGTCACCCTCAGCTTTCATTAGTCTTGGGCTCTTTCAGTACACTGCCAAAGAGCAAATACAAATCTTGGCTACAGTGAAACTTTCACATGTGAAAGTGTTTAAAGATACCAGCTGTGCTTTTGGAGCATGGTATTTTAAACCAAAGTTTGGGTTTAGGAGAGAGTGAGATCAGCTCACTTTATCCTCTTTAGCCCTGGCCTCACTTTCCAGAACTTTCATATCCCTCCAGCCTTGCTCCTGGCACAAGGTGCATTCCCTTCCCCAGAAATGCAGACTGTCGACCACTTTCATTTCACAACTCTTTGAGCCCTCAGTAGGTAATTCATCTTACCAGCTGCATTTAGTATGATAATACTCCCTGATCTACCATCTATTTCAGCCCAGCTTCTTAGAGGGTAAGATCCAAAGTCAGATGGCAGCAAAACCATGCCAGAAGAGTTTACCAGCTGCAGCTTGCAGACAGCATTGGCTTCAAAACTGGAATCATTACTGGAATCACGTAATGTCCATATCATCAAGCTCACCACAATGAATGGGTTTTAGCCAGTTTAAGGCTGCTTCCCAGCACAACTGTTTCTTTATTACCACTTCCTGGTGAAAACAAATTGGAGCCAATGCCTATTAATCACATCCTTTACTTTGATTACTCACTGTTACTTGTTTTTCTCCAATAAGTGTGACACATTCAAATCTGAAATCTAAGCCATACATTGCTGCTTTTGAGTGCAAAACCTATCTGGGTTTGAAAGAATATTTCCAAACCTTTTGATTTTTGCATTACAGTAACTCTTAGATGCTCTGGTGTTGCTTGGAGCCTCTTCCAAGGCAGCAGTCATCACAGGTGGATCCACAAACAGATATAGACACCTAGTTTTGAGATAGGTGACTAACCTCACAGTGAAGCTGGGTGTATGCCAGATGCTCAAGAGCACTGGTGCATCTATTAACCTCATGATAAGACTCATCTGCCACATCCATGCTGAGCCTGCAAAGACAGGGTCCTGCACAGATAATGCAGGCTGTACAGAGCATGCAGGACCACGTACACCTGAACATGTGAATATGTTAGCATGCTACAAGGCTTTCAAACAGTGGTTTTCCACTGGATGCTTGTGGGAATGGAAAGGTAGCAGGGCATGGAGCATATCCCAATACTGACCTTTCTGTCAGGCTAAAGACAGTATCAGTTAGTCCTCTTCTTCACAGACCTCAGGATTAGAGGAGAGGAGTGCTGGCCAGCAGGGCGTTTTCACTCTCTTGCTGCTCTCTGTATTAATTTCTATCAGATCTCTTTTCCATCACTAAACTTGATAGCCTTTAATGTATATTAGTCCTGTATGCCCTTATTTCACTTAAGAATCACATGTGCATTTAAACAAAATAGAACCTGAGGCGTAAACTCCACCCACTTGTCAGGAAAGTTTTCTTCTTGAGAGCTATGAAGTAGAGAGGACAGAACCTGAGAAGTAAACTCCACCCGCTTGTCAGAAGATGCACTGAATCCATGAATTTAGCACAAATATTGGAGCATTCATTCTCTTTTTTCAACCAAGCAAATTATAACTATTCGTAGTATCAAAAGGATCAAATTATTGGATATAATTAAAGGCATCAGAGAGAGAATGTTTACCTAAAAAACTATTTCTAGCAACGCACGCAAGTTAAGTGATTAGGAACTGGAACAGGATTGGTGGTACCTGATCAAGAGACAAATTGTGTGGGACAATTTGGTTCAGTGTAGAGGCATCAGGAGCAGACCTACACCTCAAATTAAACAGCCATCAGGATCCTAGTCTTTCTTGCTATCTTTTGAGGAGTAGGTGAAATGAACAACCTAAGATAAATATTCCTTTGAGAAAAGCCATTTACAAACAACTGACAGCTCTAGGAGGAAACTCCTCCCAAGCAGAGGACAGGATTTTTTCCTGAAACATGCAGCATGATTTCTTGCTAAAGAATTGTCACATTAACAGGCAAGAGCCCTACCTGGCAGTGTTCTTGTCCCAGGAAAGTTTACTTCTTGAGAGCTATGAAGTAGAGAGGACAGAGTTAAAGATAGAAGATGCAGGAGTCAACTAAGAGGAGAGAAATTTAGTTCCTGCAAATAAAGCTGACAGATGTCTGAATCAGCAGTGTGATTATCTACTCATTTGCCAAAAGAGAAAGCAAACTTCAATGGAATGGCAAAAACAACGTAAACAAGAAGAAAGTAACTCCAGCCTTGCAAGTGAGGCAGCTGCCTAAATTCCTTCATATTTTACCTAGGAGTGACTTTAAATTGCATCACTCTGCATGAGAATATCACAAACAGGAGGGAAGGAAGTTCTGCTCTTGGACAGTTTCTCATTTATCTGAAAGATCCTCCATTAGCTGTGGGTGATACAAAGTTCAGTTCCTTCATAAAGCGACAGCTGCAGGAGGTGTCCTAATCCTCTTGCTTCAGCTATTTAGCCGAAATTAGCCACCCAAAATCAGCCACCCTAGCAGCCTGTGAAGCATGTCTTCATAGAGTATCAATGAGCCAGTCTGCACCACGTGCAATATATCAGATCCTAGGCATTTTCAACTTAGCCCATACCTATTACGTTTGATGTTCTCTTTAAAAGCCAGTGCAGAAGACAGTTTCAAAAAGATGGGCTTTGTCCCCTTTGTCTCCACAGTAAGCAGCCTGGGAAGGGAATTTCTTTCCCAGCATAGCACTGTTACACAGTTTCAAATAATGGCAACAGAAATACACGGGATTTCTTTTCCTTTCCATGGCACACAAGCTTCTACAGAAGACACAGAAGGGAGTTAGGTCTAGAACCACAGGGAGCATAGAAGACGAGGGAGAAAACCAAACTACAGATACTTAGCACTAAAGACCAATCAACATGAAGACCAACCAATGAAAACAGAAGAATACCCTTAAATAAGAAAAAAATGCAGAAGAAGATGTGTAAAGAGGAAAGCTCAGGAGCAAGAGACCCAAAACAATTACAAGGCTGCTGGTTTGGAAGCCAGAACAGAAGAGTCTTCAGAAAAGCAAGCACAAGAAAAATCCTCTTCATTTAGGGTAATAAAAGAAATGGAATATTTCATTAGAATAAATTGTTAAAAGCACTTATGAGCTGTAAGCACAGGCTCAGGAGCATTTTTCTTGATAAATCACTGGGCTGTGAAAAGAATTTGCAGAGTCAGGACTGGTAGAGAAGCATCACTGGGGCTTGAACCCACACATTAGCTCTGGTTTCCCAGATCCCTGCTCCTCAACTGTGGTACAAGCCTTACCTGGCGCTGTGCAGGATAGAGTTAGAAAGATGCTCCAACCCCTCATGGTCAACACCAAGTCCAAAAAGAGTCTACCTCCCCCACAACAGCATCAGTCCCAGAATGCTGTTTCTTTTTCTGTGAATTTTTATGTTTGAGGGACTATCTATTTGATTTTTGCTTTTGCAGTGGAGGATACTTTGGTATCATATTGATTTGGGTTTCTGACATAAATGGCCATCACCATTGCTACAAATACTAGCAGGGAACTTTTCATTGGTGCAGCTGGATATAGCATCTATGTCTTGCACAATGGCACTGAAAACAGCTGGCTAAAAAAGAAAAGAAATCTACATCCAAACATTAGAAGACTGTGCAGAGAAGGCCAGCTGTACATTAATGAGTACATTTTAATGAAAGAAAGAGAAAAATTACTCACCACACACTTCATAAAACTTTGGAAACTTCATCAGCAGGCCACAAAAATAGAAAATTACCTTAAAAGAGACTAATCACATCTAGAGGCAGCAAGTGAAGGATCAAGTACAGGCTTAATTACAAATGCTATAGTTACATTTAGAAACACTTGGTTTATTAATGTGAACTCAAATCATTATATCACCTTTGTATCTGGAATCAGAATTCATATAAAACACGTGAGGCTCCAGTGTTGCAGAGACTGAATCAGAGTGTGTAAAGCTAAGCAAATTAAAGTTGTGCAGGTTTGGGGGCTGAAGTGAGAATCTGAGGACAGCTTCAAACTTGGCTTCAAGAAGTCCAGAGAACAAAGCAGTTATAGTCTGCCAATAATGGTAAAATTTTATTATTTAATTTGCAGCAGAGAAGAGTTGATTGTGGGCTGTAAGGCATTCAAGATAAAAAGCAAAGAAGCTAACAGCCTTTGCTTCACTCAGTAGATGATGATGGTCCATTCAATACATCTACTGCTCTATGAAGTCCCTGACTTCATTTGTCCTTCCTATTCATTACAGCCCAACAAAAGTATTTTCGTGAACATGAGTACAGTTCAACAAGTGCCTAAACCCAGGCTGAAGCAAGGTCTGAACTTTAGAAGATGTGGGACTGGCCCCATTTTTTTAAGAGGCTACCCAGGTGACAATCTGCAAGTCACTTCTTGTCCTTGGTTCCTAAAATAAAGCATGATGTGCTTGCAAACTCACAGATTTCACATTACCTTTGTTTCTCAGGCTAAGCATTCACCATTGTGGTAATTGTGTAATGTTCTTGAGTGACATCTGGATTATTTGAAGAGGAACTTTATCAGTTCTAAACAAGTTACACTGGTTTTCATTCAGAGTATCTCAATGGAAATAAGTTGAGATGCTATAGATGTAAATATCTTAAATTCTACCCTTTTATTATTAGGATTATACTGTGGATTTGCTTTTAACTAATAGTTGAGATACAGGCATATTTTAGAAGATCAGCTACAAATGTTGACACTACTGATACAAACACTCACTTTAGTTCCTCAAATACTATACCAATATCATCACAGAGCCTGCTAGTGCTATTTAAATTACTACTTTCAGAATTTTTATTTACAACCACTGCATGGGGCCATACTTCACTGTAAACAATTTTTTTAAACCAAGTTGAACTTTGGCTTTGAGAAAGATCTTGCCCAGAAGCAAAGCTGAGTGGATTTTTTTCCATTGTTTTTTTTTTAAGTTGCAATTGTGTGCATATAAAAACAACTTCACATAAATCATTTTTTATGACTGTATGGAAAACAACAATAGTTTGAGTTTTCTAGAAACTGCTATAAAGTGATTTTAATTACCTCCTGGTGTTCTGAGACACAAAGTGTCTAAAACTGAAAAACAACTTTCTGAAAGCAGACTTTTTCCCACTTTAACTAAAAATGGGAATTTCATTTCACTTTAAATGGGAATTTCATTTCAATTTAAATTTAATAAGGTATTATATTTGAATTAAACAGCAACTGATACTTATTTGGCCTTCTGACTTGGATACTTGTGGGTTTTCTTACATACAAACAGATCACCCTCTAAAAACATGTTCTTAATCATGAGCCATACACATAATAAAGCAGTTTCTGCACTGAATGTAAATGGAATGTACATAGAGTTACACCTACAGGCAAGGGTACTCCAGAAACCTGGTGTGCACATTAGAGAGGACAGACGATGTCTGACTCCCTCCCACATCTGCTGCTCATCCCACAAACCTAGGTTTAAGCCATCTTAAAGGCCTTCATCTCCCATAGGGTGAAATCAGGACACAGCACTGGAGCATTTCAGCCACAAGCACTCAGTTCTGTCAGAGGACAGCCATGGAACATGGCATTATCTGATCAGCACGGATTGCTGCTGCCTCGGTTCCTAACTGCTTCCCGCATCAGTATCAGAGGTTACTAGCCCTCATCACTCCAGCTCCACAGTTTGGAGGCCTTTTATTTTTCAATACTTCACTTAAGACCAAGATTAGAGCACATCTACAAACTTGTACTGATGGAAATGCAGGAAACAGCCACGGAAGGTGAAGCGTAAGAGAGCCAGAAATGCATGGCTGGAGGGCCAGCAGTCTCTTAAAACCAGCTCTTATGTTGGCAGGAACAGTAACATATAGCATGGAATATAATTGAGATTTTTTACTGCATGTATTTTATACCTACTCATGTGCTAGATCTGATCACAGATAAACAAGGTAGAATGGTTCATTATTTATATGTTGTAATAAATATTTATATGAGGGATTGTGAAGGCTCTGGTTCGAGTCATATATACATCTGCATTAAGAGAAGGAAATCAAAACACACTGGGTTGGATCACCTTCTGTCGTTGAATTAAAATGAAGAATGCCAGGGAATAAGCACCTAAAGCACAGGCTCCTTTGTTGAATTCATTCCTTTGCTCCTTTGTTATCAGAACTGATATGTTACAGAGCACCACTGACCATCTGAGTTTCTTCAGGCCTTTCTAAACACATCCATTTTCCCCCTGACAGAGGCACAGGAATGAACTTGTATGTTAAGTGACAAGGACATTTCACTCCTTAGCAGACTACTCAGCTTCACCCATACACCACAACCCAAGGCTAGCCTTTAGAGCCAGAGTTCCCACGATCTTGCACTGACTCCAAAACCAAGCCTAGATTCCTTCTACCCACGATGAGGAATTAATTGCTGTGGGCTCTTTGTATACATGATGGAAAGAGACAGGGTCCTTGAGAAGGAGATCTGGCTCCTGTGTTAGAGGTCAGCTGAATTTGTCCATCTCACTCTGTGGTTCAGAGGGGTAGCTGCCATAAAAATGTATATGTGAACATGTCAGGTGCCCTGAATATGATCAAGGATATTGCTCCACAAAATGATTAAAAGGGTAATTGTTCTACATCCACGTTCTTCCTCCTCAGTCTCCTAATTAGATCATTACCTTGCACGCCAATACAAGTAGGAAAAGGTGATATTTTTAAATTGGCTTTCTTGGTATAAACAAGTCAGAGATGCAGGCAAGGGCAGCTATGAACAGCATGATAAAGGGGCAAAGGGCTCACTGGGTTGAGGGATATTAATGGTTTGTTTCTTGAGAATAACCTTTTCCCCAGAGACCTCCCTATGCTTTGTGCATTCTCTCTGCGTACGCTGGCAGCAAAGTGGAGGCTTTATTAAGAGAGTTACAAATAAGGTCAAATTCCTTTAGGAGCTTTTAAAAGTTCCCAAGGCATTCAAGGAGGGGTCCAGCTGTTTGCAGGGGCTTCCCATTATGGTCAGAGACACAAGTTTCAGCATGTTTCCAGTTAAAAGAGGATCCTGGCAGATTTTCTCTTCAACATGACAGGGATAGGGTGGAGCTCTTCACAATAACTTTCTCTTCACAGATGCTAAGCACATTCGTAAAGACATTAGACAGAAGGCAAGCGTGTATATGGCATGGCATGGTGTGTGAAGTCTGACTTGGGGATCTTACATCACCCAAAAGCAGCACAATGATGGCTGGGTTATGGAGGTGTGAATGGACTGGAACATCACAATAACTCAGATCACTCCACCTGAGCACTTAACACACTTAAAGTCTCTGCAGAACTGAAGAAACTCGCCATTAGTGGATGTTATCTCCTCAACACTCCTACAGGAGTACAAAGTCTCGTTTTTCAAGGCAGAAACAATGCAAATTAAATTGTTACATTACCTTATAGCAGTCAGAAATATATTCAATGCCCTATTGATCTACCCCTCCTTCCCATCTTAGACCTCAGTTCTTTAAAAACCTCATCTGTAGAAGCTGTCGATTTCTAAACTCAACCCAAATGTGTATTTTGTGCACAGAAAAAATGGAATAAAGTCTTCTGAACTGTTTTTCATTAGGAGAGGAAGAAAAGATACCCTTCCACACCTTTGGGACAAGTATGAGTTCTTCACTCATCAAGTAACTCATTGCTCTCTGGATGAAAATAATCACTGCAAATTTGTTCGGGTCCTACTTCTCAGGAAAAGGCCCTTTGCCGAGGCTCAGAGTTGACCTGTGAAATTCAAACAGAGTAAATATTCCACACACAGAACATAGCTGGGTTCTGCCTTATGGGAACTGGATGCTGCCATGAAGTCTGAGTCATATGGTCATATTTGTAAGATCAGCTTGTTGCAAATGTCTGAGATCAAAGGCTGTCATGGAGCAGTCCTCCCCATATTACA
Source organism: Bucco capensis (assembly GCA_013396975.1). Classification (NCBI taxonomy): domain Eukaryota; kingdom Metazoa; phylum Chordata; class Aves; order Piciformes; family Bucconidae; genus Bucco; species Bucco capensis. The sequence goes on from VWZO01010066.1 coordinate 200,283, forward strand.
GGGCTGTGGAAACATGCAGGGAAATGTTCCCTAGCTAGAGAAAACTTTGATTTATAAGCAGTGATGTTTTCACCTGCTCCTGAAGGAACAGAGTTGCCTGCTGGGCTAGGCAGGCCCATGGCAGGAGTACAGTTTCTGGCGCAGGTTGGGGGACTCTGTGCCACTCCCATGATTGCTAGTGGCAGCTGGGTGCACAAACCTCTCACTCCAGTGCTCTAAATGTAGTCAGGACTATTATTTCTTGCAGCATGCCATGGGGAATCAAGGTGTGGATATGCTTTTCACTGACACGGGTTGCAGATGGATCTTACATCAATCTCTCATGTGGGGCCAAGAGAAGAGTGATAACAACAGTCAGAACTCACCTTCCCTTCCCTGCATCACTAGAGCTCTGTCCTGTTGGGTCGGCTCACACAAACAGATGAAGGTCACAATAAGCAGAGACTGCCTATGGCTTTGGCAGCATCATGCCAAAGGGATCAGCAAGCTCTTGCAGGCCTGGACAACCACTCTCAAATATTTGAGGGATTTGAGGGATGGAGCATTGTGAGTTGAAAGACCACTTGCTCACTCACATGTTCTTTTAGTTAAGCTCACACACACACACACACACACACCCTCTACTCAGGGTTTCAGCATGCAGGGGAACAACAGCTATACTGTCTGTCTTTCACCCTAGGTACACAGTGCTCAAATGCCTGGAAAAACCTGAGGAAGGCATTGCTCTATGGTGAGTGCCTCATCTCTTGTGCCCAGCCTTGCAGGGCCTGCAGCCAGCCATTGTCCCAGAGACACTTCCCACACTCTCTTTGCTGTTATAGCGGCAGAATATACCTGTCCCCTCAGCACCCTGGTAGCACCAGGCTGATTTAACAGATACTTGAGACTCCAGCAACTCCAAGCATGCATATATTTGCTCCTCTTCAACAACCCAGTCATTTTTAGCATCACTTCACAGCCTAAACCTTGCACTGGATTTCAGTGTTAAGCTACCTCACCATTCCCACCACTAGCTTGACATTACACTGTCTTGTACTCAGCCTGCTCTTCTAACTCCTTTCATTTAAGAGCACTATAAGTGGTATGGCACATGCAGTCCTACTGTCATACCTCATTGCTTGTTCTCTCAGCTTTAGCTTTGCTTTCCCAGCTGCACTGCCTCCTCTCCCATTTTCTATTGCCACATACCCTGCTTTCAGCAAGTACAAGTTTGGGGACTTTGCATCTGAGCAAAGAAGAGTAAAACATTACCTTTGTTGATTCTTATAGAGTTTTGCTTCACAATGACACTCAAGAGCAGGTCCTAGTGCTAGTACTTTGTCACCAGTACATGCCTGTTTCTGCTCTCTCAGCAAGGACAAAGGTGTGCTCAGGTATGTACTAGAAACCCATCAAGTTTCACTGACTCAGCAAGTTATTACCCAACAGCCCAACCATCACAGCTAACAGCACACACACTCTTAGACCATCCCAACCACCACATGAAAGAGATCTAAGGTAAACTGTTACATGTATCTCTTTCAGGTTCTGCACACTGGCAACTGGGTCATAACAGGAGCACATCCAGGGACACAGGTCACTGCAAAAGGTTATTTGTTAAAGAATGGTAACTCTATTGTCATGTATCTGAACCATGGGACTGGGTAGGAGACCTTGAACTACTCAGCTGTGCTGTAAGTGCTCAGATTTTCACAGTTACGCTACTAAGGCACTCACCACACTGCACAAATAACCTGACTGGCCTGATTCTACCTATGGTTCCCATCATGTGTGTATCAAATTTCCAAGCAGTCACTTCAAATGATTCTGTTTGAATAGCATTTAACTCCTTAAAGGGCATTGGATCAGCAACTGTGAAGCCAAAGATCCCTAGATACAGCTGAACAGATACCAACTAGGCAATAGCAGCAGCTCATGCTTCCCTTACAGCCTCCTCAGAAGCCTTTTCCACCTCTGGAGACAATTCCTTTGGGAAAGCAGTTAATTCCCTCTCACCTCTGCAGAGAAGGATGATGAGGAATGCTGACCACAGGATTTTGGGCTGTAGATAGTTGTTTTCTCTGCCACACCATAAAATATTCAAAGTCATTTTATTTTGCCTCAGGAACAGGCAGTTCTAGTGAACACTTAGAAATTTATTTATCTTTAACACATGAATGTAAGAGACTATGATAGCCTGAGAGTAAACAAGCTACTTGAAGGTACTGTAAGTCAGTTGTAATATGATGCAATTTAACAACATGCTTTTTGAATTCTCAGCCCTTGCTTTACCTTCAATAAAAGTTTAAATGCAATGTCAAGGCTTGACTTGGCCACAGATGGTCCATGACATCCACCAGTAATATGCTACTTCATATTATAGGTAGAGATTCTGTGTAAGAACCACCAGAAGGACAGAAAAATGAACAAGAAATTCAAGGAGTACCTCCAAACATCAATCTGATGAGTCTGCTAAAAGTCTGCAGCTTGGTAACTTAGCTAGAGCATCTAGCTGAACCTCAGTTTGGTGCCCATGATAAAGCTCAGTGCTGGTTAACAAAGTACCACACATCAGGAGCGCTACCATGGCAGGTTGTGTGTCCCAGTCTTGGTTTTCCTAATCAGGATCTGTGCCAGCTCTACCAAGATGACAGTAAATAAAATCCCTCTGCCTAGATTAGTGGGCTCTGTCAAGCCTTTCCCCTGCTTACCAATCATAGGCATCCTGAGGTTTTGGTATGGGCACTCCAGGCTGCCTCCTTGTGTCCTTCCAAAGATCGCAGAGTAAATGGCTATCACCGTGCTCTTCTTACAGCTTAGCCTCAGTTTATCATCTTCACAGGCTACCTTACTCTTGTATTCATCTGGAAGGAAACAAACACTTAATTACTCAGCTGATCCAGAGGCAGGCACTCAGCATGAAGAGAGCCCTCTCACCTCCCCTTGGTGTGAGCTTGTCAGAGGCAGCAGTGATTCTGGGCATATGCCCAGAGGTGCACATCAGCTGCCAGCACAATCCCAGCCTTACAACTGCATTTGCTAGAATAGCACTGATAACTAGCATTCTGAAATCTCTCTCTAGCACTATCAGCATATTTCATGAATATGTTTTAACATAGCACATGTCAGGTCCAGTAAATAGCCAATAACTTCATTTGCAGACAAATAAGTGAGGCATGGCCTTTGAGCAATTTCTATACAGTAATATGAGAAGCCTGTGGCAGGGGAAGGTAAAAGCCCATCTTCAGGCACTTTTCTCATTCACAGAGCAGCCCTTTATATGCCAAGCATTTAATCTACATCATAGCAGCTCAAATACAAACATAATTATGCTCACTAGTTTTTTTTCCACAACAGTTTTCCCTTGGCAGATTCAATAGGAGCTATACTAAATTTGTTCACGATGGAAGTTGCTCTTGTCTGTTGCAAATACAGATATGCAAAGCTGCTCCCCAAATCCTTCTTGAAATGCTCAGTCCAAGAATGCAAAGTCCAATCTTGCTTTTGTAAGGCTGGTGCCCACAGAACAGTCACTCAATTGACATCTGTCAAGGAGACTGGGCAATTATTTCACAAGAAATCACATGTCATTCTCTTCCTTTCACTACTATTGTTTGTATTATGGGAACCTCTAGAGGTCCCAACCTAGAACAGGCCCTCCCCATGTATGGCTGCCAATGCACCACAGAAGATAAACACTATTTTGAAGAGCTGAGTCTTTACTGCTAGTTATGTACAAGTGTGAAAGAAAGAGACTGAAGAAACAGAAAGTGCCACATCTACGGTCACCCCAGCCAACCCAGGGCACAGACAGAAATACAACGTCAAACTTATCAGCCTCTGTAGAGTGACCTTCCACTTGATTATGTTATTCACAGTTAGAAACATAGCCACAACAGCATCCAAACTGCATAATGGGAAGCATTCCTGACCCATGGTAACCTCCCAAGCATCATCAGTAATTTCATCTGAAATGCTCCTAGTAGTACCAGATCAAAACTGTGCCATAGAGCACCCTTACAACCAAGCAGTGCAGATAATCATCAGCTAGTGCCTGGGTTTGCCCCTGGCCCTGTACTAGCATAGATTTTTATCTCTCGCTGTCAGATTTCCTTTATGCCTAATATCAAATATAAATATATGAGAACTTATGCAAAGTCCTTATGTATCAAGCTACTCAGTAACTGAGAACATTATCTAATAACTATGTTATAGTTTAATACTTAAGTCTTTACACCAAGGCAGTTAGCACTTAAGGTGACATTTTTGACTGTATTGCAACTATAGGTTCAAGAATCATTTTTCCTTATTGGAGATGGAGAGGAGTTTTCAATCAAAGTTGAATTATAGAAGGCTTTAGATTGGAAGACTCCTCAGGAGGTCATCTGGTTAAACCTGTGTTCAAAGCAGAGCTAATTTCTACATTAGATTAGATTTTTTCAGAAGAAACTGCGTGAAGAAAAAACTTATTATACCAAAACAGGCACATGCTGATTTAAAATATCTGAGAACAAATGCTCATGAGCAGCTTGGATATTCTCAAAACCAAACAATAGCCCCCTCAAAGTAGCCTATTACCTGGTGATCAAAGCATTCACCTGGAATGTGAAAACACTGATCCAAACCCTCACAGTCCTGGTGAGAATCTTAATTCCAGACACTATTCCAGTATATAATCTTCTTTTTCACTCTGCAGCTGTTTTACAAAAATCTCTGAAAGATCCTAATTTTTATCACACTGTGTGGAAACATTCAAACCATATTGAATGGGAAAACACTTTCTCATCCATCCCTGTAGATGAAGACAGAACCAAGACCTAACTCATTTGTGGAAGAATCTGTGTGAAGAACACACATCCTTAATTAATACCTATTGGGGTAACCCCACTATCAGCTGAGTGTGTAAAACAGTGATAGGAATTAGGAATAGAAGTTCTTTTCAACATGTGAGTATGTAGGGAGACAGGAATCTCACAGAGCTGTGAAGAATCACTCATCAGTTCATGTATGTAGGTGTTCGATCTGCAGTCATCATGAAGGCATCTGAATAATACAGTGTAAGTTATCATTTTCACCTATAATTCTCCTGTAAGATTTTTGTTTCTTCTATGAGGGAAATGGGATCAAAACTTTAACCTGGCTATATAGTGTAAAACTTAACAGAGTATAATAGAACTTTGTAGACTTAATAGACTGTGTTTTTCCTTAGGAAATGAAAACCATGGATTCAAGTTAAAAGCACAAAGGCACAAAACTCTGCAGTAGGATAATCTGTATCTAGTTAATATTAAAACAATATCATGGAAAGGGAGGGTACTTGTGACTGGTTGAAGTGGTTGAAATATGACGTAGTTGATTAACTTTAGAAAAAGATTAATTTTGAGGTTTTTTATGAGAGTCCTCTGTGAAGGTCCTATTTCTTATGAGGCAATAACTCAATTTCCTCTTCTGATTTGGTTACTATTAGCTACAGATGCCAATTAACCACTATAACTGATTGCTTAACCATGTGTCCTGTGGATCCATTTAAAGTCCTTAAAATGTTTATTAAATTCTGTTGACTATTCAAAGTCAGGGTTTTTCATTTGGAAACTTGACTGGGATTTAAACACAGTGAGTATTGCATTTAGCCCAGAAGACATTGGGATGCACATCTCAGCAGTTATGTGACAGTTAACAACAAAAACCAAAAACTCTGCCTCTCACATTCACAGTTCTTGTAGCTGCTCTGGAAGTCATGTTCAGGGCTTATCATCAGAAGCTGCCTGATGGATGGCTCAAGATATTAGACCAGGGAGGTGAATCTGAGAGCACACTCCTTGGGAACCAGTGAAGTTTATGGGTGATGTCTTCCCGGCACACTGCAGTGTGGAGTAAGAGGGCTGTGCCATCTCAAACAGATGCCACCTCATGGTCACTAAATTCTGCCCGAGGAAATGCCTATAAAAGCTACCAGTTGCCAAGGCTCAGGCTGAGTTCAAACTGGTTAGGGCTGTAGTCTTCTGGGCTAGCACAGATAGAAGACATTGCTCTCTTCAAAAAATGCACAATATTATTTCAGACTCCCAAAAGTTTCCCTTAAGCTTGAGCACTGCTTGATCACTGAAGAACACTCTCTGTTTCTGGGCAACCTGATAGAAACCTGGATAAACAAATAGATAGAAAGTGGTGTTACAGAGGACGTGAGTCTCTGAAGGTATTTTCTGCTTCATAGCATTGCCACCTCAATCTTAGCTAGGAGGAACCAAAGTCAGCAGTCTTTCAACCAGACACTGACAGCTTCCAGACACTGGATAATGGTAAGGACTGTGATTGATATAAAAAAAAATACAGAGCTAAGCATCATCCATATATTTACTGGTACTTCAATCCATGATAGCCTTATATAAATATTGAAAAGAACCCAAAGCAGCATAAGTGATGTGAGAGCTGGCGCTGGGAATGAGTCTGCATTTTGCTCTCTCACTCTCCCAAGAAGATCTGGCCTCCTAGACATCACTCACAATCTGGTCCTAAGCCTGCTATAACTGTAACAGTCTGGATATAATTCAGTCCAAATGCAAACATTTGTATTAGTGGGTTTCATGTTTCACCCTGAAAAATTAAACATGTTTAAATGGCCTAGGAAAGGTGGCAGTGATATTCAGCAAATGGCTTACTCAACTCTAATCCCCCATGCAGTCATTTGTAGGGCAACAGAGATTTGCCATGATTAAGATATTTGCTAAGGATAATATCCCTTTTATTACTGCCTGTTTTCAGAGACACTGGCTTAAATATAACTCAGTAGAGAGAAACCAAGGAGGGAACAGCTGCAGGCTTTTCTAGACACATTTTTAAAGGTCATTATATGACATGATTATAACACAGCTAGAACAATTAAGGGAAAACTATTATAAATGCTTCTAGTTAAAAAAATGGCTCTCTCAAACAGTAAAGTGAACAAGAAGACCTTTTGTAATTACAGGATATGTACAAGAATATTAAAGTATTGACGTGTAGTAAATACATTTACAAAGAGTCTTAATAACACTTTCACCTATGGCCCACAATAGTTTTCTGAATTACCATGAATGAGAAGCTCAAAACTAAATGTCACTTGGTTCACAGAATCACAGAACATTCATGGCTGGAAATGACCTCTCAGATCACCCAGTCCAACAAAAAAAAAAACCCAAAAACAAAACCCAAAACAAACAAACAAA